>OLKM01000188.1:393407-418407 GCA_900291075.1 Melanogrammus aeglefinus
TCTTCATCTGACAGGCCTTTTTGTGTCGGCAGAGAAAGTCCAAAGAAATCCACACAACTCGTCGACTGGTCAGGTGCCACTTTGTGTGTGTGTGTGTGTGTGTGTGTGTGTGTGTGTGTGTGTGTGTGTGTGTGTGTGTGTGTGTGTGTGTGTGTGTGTGTGTGTGTGTGTGTGTGTGTGTGTGTGTGTGTGTGTGTGTGTGTGTGTGTGTGTGCATGCGCGTACGTGCGTCCGTGTGTGTAAGTGTCAGTATGCATGATGTACCTCATGCCTGTATACTTTCAAAACGTGACGTCTGGGTGGAAGCATGCTGGCGTATTGTTGGCGGAGATCAAGACCAGGATAAAACCACTTCCAAGAATCTGGACAGGAGACAGCAGACCCGATGCCGTGTCCACATGCGCACACACACACACACACACACACACACACACACACACACACACACACACACACACACACACACACACACACACACACACACACACACACACACACACACACACACACACACACACACACACACATCAGAGTTCTCACAGACTGCCGTGACACTCTAAAAGAAAATATCAAGAATTGAAATGTCTTGAGGTTCAAAGTTTTGACACACCTAACTTGAAAACTCATACTTTTCACATTTTTTCCTTCTGTGCACACAAAGTAAGTGTTTTCCATCACCAGAATCTAGAACTAGATTATTGACATTGCGGTTCAAACAATATCAGAACACCATGATTCCATACATATCTTAGCATTGTTGCTTCTATCGGGCCTATCCTGCAAAAGAGGAGCCATACGTCAATGAGAACTGAATAAGTAAAGGCTAAATACAATAAAAGAAATTATTGGTGATCCCAGTGGGAATCGAACCCCTAACCCTGGCAGTTCTAATGCAATGCTCTACCGGTTAAGCTAGACCTCCATTTATTTACGCTGCAAGTTAACATTCTTCGTATGCCTTTGCATTTCTTGTTGCCAGGAAACATTACTGCATTTATTGTGCTTGGCAATTCCTGGCACCGATCAAGCGCCCTGCAGCAAGCGGAGAGCCACGTGCTCCAGCCACCCCTACGCCAAAACCGCATTCAGCAGAACGCGAGCCGGTAGGAGACGACGACAAGAAGCATTTGGGAATGAGGGTTGGGTGGGGTGGGGTTCCAATTCAATCCAGATACAGCCCCACTCAAACCGATCGGCTGGTTTCAGAGCTCTGTACGACACACAAACACACACACACACACACACACACACACACACACACACACACACACACACAGCCCTGTGGTCCAGCCCCAAGACAAATGGACTGCCAAGCCAAGGCTCGCTTGCACCCTGTGAAAAATAGATCTAGTTACGATGAAACACAAAATAAACGCCGGTCCTGCATGGGAGCAAGAGCAGCATCAGGCCCCAGTGTGTTAGGCTGGATCCACAGAGATCCAGGTAAGCAACACATTCAGGCACTTCCATGAAAGTAGTGTGTCCCCGAATCGCCACGACATGATAGTGCTTAGCATGGTGGGTTGGTTTAGATGAGTTGGTCAGACTAGCCAGCAGCAGTCAGTGGGAGATGGCGTTGGGGATGCTGTTCTTGTATATTGCGGGTTTTTTCCGTCATTGCAGAGGCTGAGAGAAAGAAAAAAGAAAGACCATGTGGTTTTTGAAAGCACAGTTGCAGGCTGTTTACGAAGGTCTGATCAAAGATGACTTCAGAGAGTTTATGGGTTGGCGATTCCGTCGATCCATGAAAACACACACACACACACACACACACACACACACACACACACACACACACACACACACACACACACACACACACACACACACACACACACACACACACACACACACACACACACACACACACACACACACACACACACACACACACACATTTTCGTCCATTTCATCTTTGGAGGGAGATTGTTTGCCAATTAAAGTTGAGCAATTACCCCGGTCACAACCAATACACAAACACACACACATGCACGTTGGTTTAAGACGAAAATCCATCTGCGGCCGGCCACTTCCTTTTAACTTGATACGCTTGTGAATCACCCCCCCCACCCCCCCCCCCCCTTTCCCCCTTCCTCCCCCCACCACCCTCCCCCTCCCCTCCCCCCACCCCACCACCACCCCAGTGCTGCTGCTGCTGCCGGGCTAATGAACGCATGGGGCCCTCAGACAGCGCAGTCCATCCCCCACGCCCCCTCGCTACGCTCCACTCACACTGGAAAACCGGATCCAGCTGCCCCATGGCTGCCCCCTGTCATTACCCTCTTACACCCCCATCTCCACAGCACTGCTACAAGGCCCATCCCCACACAGCCACATCTGAAACTCACCCCGCCGTCCAGCTTTGAACACCCTCCTCCACCCTCCACCCCCCTCCACCCCCATCCCCGCCGATGGCCCTGGTCTTAACCCCTCTAACCTGCCCACGGCACCCCAGCTCTCCCCTCGCCACCCCTCCTCCACCACCAGCACCACCAGCCCCACCATCACTCCCCAACTCCCCCGGCGGCCCGTTGGGCCGGCGTGACTCCCATCTCAATATTGTGATGAGCTCGCGGTTCTCGCGTCCAACACGTGTCCCCTTCCAATGCAGCATGTGTTTGTGTTTGTAGGCCAGTAATGAAATTAGATTTGGACAACTGAGTGCTATATTTGCTCTCTCTACTGCTCTCGTGTTTGTTCCAGCTATGACAACGGGACTTCAAACCTCCATCTCTGTACTAAAATATATGTACACTTGCACTCCTATAACTAGTGCAATACTTAACAAAGACCAATATTGGTTTTCAATGTAAGAAAATGTGTGGTTTCATGCACATCCCCGATGCAAAGTGTGAAGCCATCACACAGAAATGAGGACAAGAGATTCATTTTCTACAGCTTTTTGTATCAGTATTCTCGCCAATGTTTATATTTTAACTTGTAATCTATACTACTAATTAGGGTCCTTGCGTCCATAAAATGATTCCCAAGCCTTTTATAAATACTCTTGACTCAACCACTTTTAAAAAAGTTGTGCTGACAGAATAACTAAATAAATACCAACAAAAAAATAAAAAAGTGTGCCTTGATTTTGTCAGAAACATTGATCACAAGTCAATGATCGTTCGGACTTTGCCATTAGTAAAACATCAGTAGTGTTTTACTGATTGCCCATGCTACTCCACACATTACACTAGTCCCTAAACAGATAGAGAGAGAGAGACAGATAGCAATCTAGGGCAGACACCAGGATTAATTGTACTTGCGTGAATGTAAAGCATTCCACAGACACGGACCTATAGCATGCAGAATTGTACACAAGTGCATAAAACGTGCAGGAAAGTGCAACCCTTTCACACGTGCACTACTGATGGAGAACATGATGTACACAGGTCGGATGTGTCCGATACACACACATTGCACAGCACAAAACTATGCTCACACGCGATAAGCAAGCAAACACGATCTAATCAAGCACATTAATTAAACACAAACATACAAAGAGGTGCACGTGCAGGAAAACACATAAACACACAAACACACACATGGAAGAGGAAAAGCAATGTTTTTTTTAAATTTTTTAAGCATGCTATATTTTAAACAGTCCGAAGGAAGACGCACACACACACACACAAATACACACATACACAAAACTGATAAAAATACACCCAAAACAAAGCAGGCAAAGTTGGAGCGAGACAGACCGACGCACGCACGCACACACACTTAGACACACACACCACCGACAAAACACACATGCCGACACAAACGCCCCCGGCTGGTACCAGCATGGATGCCGCGCCGAAGCCACAACTAATCCGCTGAGTGAAAGGTAAACATGGAGCTGGCATCAGGGCCTCCGCCCTCCCTGGGACACAACAAGCCAGCAGACACCACACAAGGCAGCGGCGGCGGCGCACACCCACCGCCCAGGGAACATGAGCTAGAGGCGGGCAAGAGACAACAGGATTTAATGGATGTGGTACCGTCAATAGCAATCATAGCTCAGGCATGGCAGGCAGATTCACCAGAGGGGATGCTGGGAGATGTCTTATGAAAGAGGAGGGGGTGGAGGAGGGGGGGGGGGGGGGTTATGCCAGTTGGCGTGTGTACATAACCGACGGATAATGACAACATGTCTGCCAGGTTAATAGTGTAAGAGAAAACGGGGTGGGACAAAATGTTGTTGCACTTGGTAAAAACTGTTTGCCGTTATCTGATGATTGCAACATCGACAAGTAAAACTGTAATTAAGTTGTTGGTTTTCTAAGCTTGCTTTTTGAAGGTAGAACTGTGATAGTTAGTGGTACAGTACTATCAAACTGGGCTATAGTAGAAGCATTGTAATTCCATTTTATAGTAACATACTCAAACTATTTGCTTAAACCACCCAACTCGTGATAGTAGCATTGCAATATCGTACTGGTCTAAAAGCATCAGAAATTTGTGTTGAGCAAAATGGATGCCATGCATATCACTTAGCCAGAACCGTAGCACACACACACTTATCCACACACACACACACATACACCAGCACACACACACACACACACACACACACACACACACACACACACACACACACACACACACACACACACACACACACACACACACACACACACACACACACACACACACACACACACACACACACTTAGGGTTGATTGGCATGAAGCAGACTTCTTGCCGATGTAGACAAAATAAAAAAAGGAACCCTCAAATAAATGGGTGTGGCCAGATGGTACCCCCCCCCCTGACCCCCCCCCCCCACACACCCACACACACACACACACACACACACACACACACACACACACACACACACACACACACACACACACACACACACACACACACACACACACACACACACACACACACACACACGGCACGGCACCACTCTCCTTTCTGCAATCTTGTCCAGTGGTCCTCCTTGTTTCACTTATCACGTTAACAAATAACCCAGTGAAGGCTTATTTGTAGTTCAGTGGTCTTCTGTTGTGGGTAGCCGGACCCAAACCCATCGATTAGAGGAAGGGGTTGTGAGCATGTGAATGCAATTTGTTTCCGTAAATAAAAGGACAGTTAGGATTAATGATGGATACTGGGGCAGAGTGCACATAACCTGTGCTGTGTGTGTGTGTGTGTGTGTGTGTGTGTGTGTGTGTGTGTGTGTGTGTGTGTGTGTGTGTGTGTGTGTGTGTGTGTGTGTGTGTGTGTGTGTGTGTGTGTGTGTGTGTGTGTGTGTGTGTGTGTGTGTGTTGCATTCATGTGTTTGAGGTTAGGATTAAAAGTAGGGAAAGGGAGATAGCGAAGGTGTCTGGTCGGGCCCAGTCAGAGCCACTTGTTTCCTAGAAGGATGGATCTGACGAGGGCCACAGGGCAGGAGGCAGACAGATTCATCAGAGCCATCAGCCCGGGGGTGTCCGGTATCCCAGACTGCATTGCTGCAGCTGCAGCTGTCATGGCCACTGTGGCGGCCATGATGGGCTCCAGGTGGTCAGTGCGTTTTATACTCCACCGCAACCTAGTGCATAGCCAGCAGATTTCCAGCGCATTGCTGGCACATTGCTAGCTAGCTAGCCGCCTCAGCGGGGTTCATTGTTCATTTGTGTCATAAAAATGAGGAGTTTACTTCGTTAAATCAGTAGAAATGTTCTTATTAAAGAATAAAATTCAGCATTCATATATCAGTTGTACAAATTGTTCCCACTCAATTGTGCTCAGCCATCAAAATATTTTAATGGTGCAATTTCAGCTGTTGTGTGTGTTTTAAATGGAAGCTTGTTAGTAGCACAAATAAATTAGCAGAGAGGGTTGATGTTTTGACCAGAGGTCTGCTTAAGGATCCCAGCTGGATTATAAATCCAGTCTGGAGAAAGGGCCCGACGTGGCCGCCACGGACCTCCCACACAAAACACATCCGTCATCTCTGCCCAATCACATCCACTTAACCTCCAGCAGGTTTCCTCACTAGAAGGAGGAAATAAGCGGGGCTGTTGTGGGTGTTCTAAGCCTTAAAAAAAAACGAAGGACATTAAAATTTATGGGGATAAAATTAAAACAATTAAATATTTGCGCATATGCTTTACAAATGGTCTGTTTTTTGCGAGTCGGGGAGGGAGCCAGCCAAAGAAACATGAATAACAGTAAATGTCTCTTCGGGATATGCAGTTAAACTTCTAGAGCTGACTTATAATAGGGCTAGGTTAAAATAAACCTTTGTCTCTCTTTCTCTGCCCCTCCCCCCCACCGAAAGTTTGGGATGCCTTGTTAAATCCGGAAATTTCTGACAAGTTTGATTTAAGAGTGTTTGGACTGAAACAGCAGAAGCTCTTCTCAGCAATCAATCAAATCAAAACTGAAAGCTGTTATTTTTCTAACCTGAGGTGCGTTGCGGAGGTATGAAGGCAAGCCTATAAATATACCACCTCTTCCACCTCTGACAGAACAAATTCTAAGGACAAGTTGCAAATGAGAACATCCCAGACTTTAGAAAATTACATTTTATGCTATGGATGTTTATTATAAACCCAGAAATAAATATCTTTGAATAATGTTGGCTTTGAATAAGAAAAAAATAATTAATCTTTTTGTTTGTCATGGAATCCAGGAAGAGGAGGATGAATATGGAGTGATCTCTCTCTCTCTCTCTCTCTCTCTCTCTCTCTCTCTCTCTCTCTCTCTCTCTCTCTCTCTCTCTCTCTCTCTCTCTCTCTCTCTCTCTCTCTCTCTCTCTCTCTCTCTCTCTCTCTCTCTCTCTCTCTCTCTCTCTCTCTCTCTCTCTCTCTCTCTCTCTCTCTCTCTCTCTCTCTCTCTCTCTCTCTCTCTCTCTCTCTCTCTCTCTCTCTCTCTCTCTCTCTCTCTCTCTCCTCTCTCTCTCTCTCTCTCTCTCTCTCTCTCAAGATTGAATGCATAAACAAGCAAACAAAACGTTTCTACAAAACCAATAACGTGATGCTTATCAATACAGGCCAACAGGAAGAAGGACATTGCTGACAGTTGGAGCTGACACACCAATCCAAACACATCTCCCCAATCCCCAACAAAGACAGCAAAAGGGGTTATGAAACTGAAAAGTTACGCCTTAGTATCAACTTGTTGTTTTGTTTATCTCAGACTAGCGGTGCATGCTAGATGTTAGCATGGCGTTCAAGAACTTGTGGAGTGGTATAGGTTGGACCGACATCCTTACACTCATTGAGGGGCTTCTGAAATGCGCCTTGTAGGTCATTGACAACACCCTCTCATGCTTAAAGACAGGCACGGTTCATCACCGATTACAATCAATAGATGACGTCATCATCGACCGTAGACCACCGATATGATTTAAATAGTTCATGCATACCATATGATCCAGTCTAAACACCAGCTGAATGTCTTTTAGAATTCAGTTTATTATTAACCACAACATTTGTTCTGGTTTAAGTGTCTGGCCAATCGCCCGAGCCCCTACGGCACGGCCGGTACGCCCCGTCACTGTAACCGGGCCTGTTGGTGCCAGGCCCCACCCCTGTCCAGATGGGACAGATGTGTCTGGGCAGATGGATGGTGCGCGGCGGACAGAGCCGGCGCTGAAACGAGAGGCGGCCACTTCAGACGAAAAAAGGGCAAAGATTAAAAGCTCAAGGATGCAAATCCTCTGAAGGCATTTTCTTGGATTGTGGTAAATCCGAATATTCGTCATGAAAGATGCCGTTTCCTTTCAAAGAAGTGCTCGCTCCTGCGGTTATTCTGATGTTATAATTTGTCATTGTCCACCACCGCCCCCCACCCACATCTACTCATAACCACCCACCCACTCCAACAAAAGAAAAAGGAAAACAATTTAAAGAAAGGGGGACTTGAGCATTTTGCACGTTTATTCCCTTGAGTGGAATAAAAAAAAACATCACTCTCTGCATGCAAGCACGGGCACACAGACACACACACACACACACACGCTTGCACGCGGATGTGCACATGAACTGGGTTTGCCCCTGGAGTGTGGTCATGCTGGTGGCTGTGTATGGAGAACCCAGGCCAGGTGCAGCCTGCTGGAACTTCTGCTGGCGGGCCACAGGAGGCGGGCCGGACTACAGGGAACGCCTATTGTGTTTCTCCACAGAGCCAGGATAGACTGAAGTCAAATCAATTTATGAGTGGATAGCCCCTTGATCACGGCTACAGTCTCAATGGGCTTCACGGCCCCACGTTACAGGACACCTCCTCATGCTCTCTGAAGGACAACAGCCTGGATTCTTGGGTTGGCTTAGCTTAGGAGGTAGGGTGGGTTGACTTGTTACCGGAAGGTTGATAGGTCGTTCCCAGTTGAGGTTTCGAGGTGTCCCTCCCGACGAGGAGGCTGTCGCCTTGCATGGTTGACTCTGCCGTTGGTGTGTGAATGTGTATGAAATGTGTGTGTGAATCGCTTTGGATAAAAGCGTCTGCCAAATGCCCTAAATAGAAATGCAATCATAATGGATTGGTGCTGAACCAACTATTGACATACCAGGGAGTAGAGAGATAGGCTGACAGACAGGCAGGTACAGAAACAGAGAGTCAGAGAGCTGGAGCCCACAGACCAAAAAAGATTATCCCTCCATCAGCACAATGAGATAATATCATATATTACAGTGAAATATGCTAATATTCTGTCATTGCGCTGGGAGGGTGGTGAAACACTGTGTTCCTTGATTGTCATCCAAAGTGCAAACAGAGGCAGTTTGAGGAGGCAGTCAGTTGTGTTTGTCAAATAAAGAAAAAACTGTGTCAATACCTTTCTCTATACCTTCTTCTGCCCTGGCTAGGGATTAGAGCGTGTGTGTGTGTGTGTGTGTGTGTGTGTGTGTGTGTGTGTGTGTGTGTGTGTGTGTGTGTGTGTGTGTGTGTGTGTGTGTGTGTGTGTGTGTGTGTGTGTGTGTGTGTGTGTGTGGCGCAAAACTCAAATAGAGTGAAAGTATTCCATTGTGTGTGTGTGTGTTTGTGTACTGTACGTATATGTTTTTGTGTAGGTGTGCGTGTGTGTGTGTGTGTTGAGGGCTGGGGTGAAAGGGTGTGTTTTATGTGCACTTCTGCATACAGAGCAAAACTTTAGTGTGTGTGAGAATGTGTGACTGTACGTGTGTAGGTGTATATATGTGTATGTTAATGTGTGTGTGTGTGTGTGTGTGTGTGTGTGTGTGTGTGTGTGTGTGTGTGTGTGTGTGTGTGTGTGTGTGTGTGTGTGTGTGTGTGTGCGTGCGTGTGCGTGTGCGTGTGCGTGTGTGTGTGTGCGTGTTTAGGGGGATCCTAATCCCCTTGGGACTCGGCCAGTCTGGCCTGTAATGTTAGACCTATGGGACGTTGGAGGGCTTTCCAGTGCCTACACAGCGCCGCTTTGCCCACCACCCTGCAGGAGGAATTCATTACTAATGTCAGCTGTGGCCCCATGTCCTTTCTTCTAACACTCTAGCCAGAGCAGGCATGCTCGCCCAACAATGGGAAAGCAAGCCGGAGCGTAGTTTTCGCTCGCCTTGTTTGCGGTCTTGTACGTGTATCACATTGTTTGTAGTCTGTCAAATGTCTTAAATGCACTGTAACCTTGTACCGTGATAACAACGTTCATAACATACAATTATAGTTCTTTGAGTTTTGATTGAATTCAAATTTCGAAAGTGTTACACTGGCAGCAAAGGGGGAAAGCTTCTTAGTTTGTTTGTTTGTTCACTTAAAAAAAACGATCATTTCAGAGAGTTTCATTTCAGTTCGCTAACGGCGCAAATCAACTATGCATAACTCCACAGCCAGTGGTGCTGGCAGGCCCTTCGTTGGACGAGTAGAGTTTTGGAGCATGCGGGCTGTGTGACCGGGATCAGGGAACATGCATGGTTGGAACGCCAGACCAGAGGGCTGGCGTTGGTCTGGCGCCAGACCAATGCCAGACCTCTGCAGGCACTGCCACTTTTGCATTTCACTGCGTTCCTTGTATATGTACATGACCGATAAAACTCTTGAATCTTGAATGCAGACCCTCAAATCTAGTATGAATGGAATCCTGTGCGGAAAATATATCAGAAACATTACCATCTCTTTTATTTATTCATTTTTTTTTTTTGTTATAGACCATCTTCAATCAGTTTTCTTCCCTTAAGGGGTGAGCGTTCGAGTGCTTGGTGGAACCACATCGACCGCCCGGTCCAACCTTCATTGTCCGTTCATAACCCCCGCGGTTCACAGGCGGTCTGCTTGCTGCTCGTAGCCAACAGGGAAAATGCACTCATGTCGGGCTTGCCGTCTTCTACGGATGGCCTTGGGAGACGCACTGTTCAGGCTCACCTGTGCAATCCCCCACAGGTGAGGCTTCAGACTGATGACATCATAGATAACACTTCTCAGGTTGCTAGCCCTTAGCACTACTTGATTTGGTTTAGATTAAGAACGGCAACTGTGTAGGAGTTACTGTTTGCTTTAGCACTGCGCCTTCACTGTTTTAGGATTTTGCGGTTGAAGCTAAACCAGGTCAGACATGTTTTACTACGTCTGGGTTTAATTCATGCTCTTGTTATGACAAACGTGTTTATTACTGCCATGCAAATAAAGTGGATATGGGAGGAGGCTTGGCGGGTAAGGGGCGGAGGGGGGGGGGGGGGGGGGACGAACCCAGCTGGGTTGAGACATGATCCAGTCGCCCGTGGCATTATACAAGCACTCCCTCACCCCACAACAGGAAGTACTACGGACTACTGAGGGTTGCACGCCACCGTCGGAGACGCTGTGGTTACGGGGAGTGACGATGCATTGGTAAGCAAAGAATAAATGTCTGTGGCGAACGTCGATGGCCGCCAAAGACAGACAAACACAACAGCTATGCTTCCACGTTGGTATATGATTACCAGCGGAATGACTAAACTTGTCAGAACCAATTAGAAAGACTCTAAAATTCCCACGTAGGAGTAGGTGGGCAGCCGTTAGTTTCTGGGTTGGACTACGACTCCCTGTTGGCTGGGGATGATGTCACAAGGACTGGGTTAGACGGAAGACTAACCCAGAGACAAGTCGGTAGACAAATAAAAAGGCAGGGAGATTGGACAGGTACAGTAAGTGGGTACACAAGTGGATAGGTACACAAGTCGGTTGGAGGGATAGGCTATTCTTCATTGCACTGTATACTTGTATGCATGTGACAAATACAAGTCTTGAATCCATACAGACAGGTAGTCAGGTATACAAATAGGTAGACGGGTAGGAAGGTAGGCAGGTAGGTAAGAAGGCAGACGGGTAGGTAGGATGGTGGACAGACAGGTAGGCCGGTATACAGATAGATACACAGGTGGGATGGTAGAAGGGTAGGTAAGAGATGTTAGACAGTTTGGTAGACAGGTAGGTAGGTAGACAGGCAGAGCCTTGGCATGTGTCCAGAGGAGTTGAGTCAGAGACGGCAGATGGTGTGTTACCGGGCGGCACGTTGTTGGGCTTGGCAGAGGAACACATAGAGCAGCACTTTGGAGCAGACAGCAGCTCAGCTTGCCCGCTGCCACCTACTCGACTAGCACCGCAAATCAAAGGAATAGCAAATGACAAACAGGAGAGGAAACGTCATGTAAAAATGGGTTATTGAAGAAAATCAACACACAGAGAATGAGGGAAAAGGGACAGACTGTGTGTGTGTGTGTGTGTGTGTGTGTGTGTGTGTGTGTGTGTGTGTGTGTGTGTGTGTGTGTGTGTGTGTGTGTGTGTGTGTGTGTGGTTGTGTGTGTGTGTGGTGTGTGTGGTGTGTTTATGGTTGTTTGTGTGGGGGGGGGGGGGGGTGGCTATTATCTGACAACAAGAAGAGAACAGTGGAAGGCGTTGGGGGGGGGGCTTTGTTAGATACATTTGTTGATTTATGTAGGGCTGCATCGTAATTTCATGTCATATTACATTACGGTAGACAACCGTGTGAAACGTATACTCAACAATTCAAGCCTAATATTTTTTTCCATTCATCCACCTTCCCGCTCATAAAACACACACACACACACACACACACACACACACACACACACACACACACACACACACACACACACACACACACACACACACACACACACACACACACACACACACACACACACACAAATACACAAAAATCCATTATGGCACTGGTTATCAATCACTCGGGTACAGCAGATTGTCACTGGTTGTTTTCGGGCATTCCTCCTGACAGGCGTAGCTGTGTGACGCCAAGCCCAGTTACCTTGAGCAACTTCCACCTATCCATCACGGCTGTCAGCAGCACAGCGGGGCTCGGGCCCTGATGGATTATAGCCTGGATGCTAGGGGCTGTCAGTCACACACGCAGCTGAGAGATATGCATCTTGATAGATCTAGATCTATATAGACCTATTAAGACATATATGAACACACACATACTGTACATATATAGCACACAAACCTACTAACACACACACACACACACACACAGAAAAACGCATGCATGCATGCGATCAAACCTCGGCCTAGGAGCCTGTCGGAGAGTGCGGTTTGGTGAGTCAGGAGGCAAGCATGCAAATGAAAGGTTTGAGGACGGAGGTAGAGTGAGCGAGAGAGGCAGTGAGTGAGAGATTGCGGCAGAGAGAGAGAGACTGATAGAGATCAAGGGTAACAAAGACTGTAAGATAGAAACAGAGAGAAAGACAGCTAGAACAGGATCTGAGAAAAACACACAGACAGAGACTCAGAAAGAGACAGACAGACAGACAGACAGACAGACAGACAGACAGACAGACAGACAGACAGACAGACAGACAGACAGACAGACAGACAGACAGACAGACAGACAGACAGACAGACAGAAAGCAGGAGCAATAGGAAAAACAAAACAGATAAACAAGGAAACCATTTGGCACCCCTGGGGCAGTCGATCCAGTCTTGATGAGGCTGGATGGTGGTGGTGGTGGTTGTGGGGGGGGGGGGGGGGATGGTGTCAGTCTGAGGATTAGTGCGTGTGCCAGGGTGATGAGTGAATGCAATTTCCCCAGCAGTCAGATCCTTTGATAATGATGTCAGAGGCGTTCCAATTTTTTATGAAAACCCATAATCCGTTTACATGAAATCTGCAGGGGGCGCTGGCCTCTGAGCAAGGTAGCGTGATAATGTGTTTTAATTGGCAGCCACCGCCAGTGGAGGAGCTCTGCGAGTTTTCATGCGAGCGGACTGCGGCGGATTGTATTACATCTTCCTATACAGTCCGCCTCACAATACCCCATCCATCTGCTGCTTCCCAACCAACACGTCTGCTGTGCGTGTGGACACACATAGTCGGTATGAATGTGTGTGTGTGTGTGTGTGTGTGTGTGTGTGTGTGTGTGTGTGTGTGTGTGTGTGTGTGTGTGTGTGTGTGTGTGTGTGTGTGTGTGTGTGTGTATGTGTGTGTGTGCATGTGTGACCAGTGACTGTATAGTTGGGTATGTGTGTGGGATGAAATGCATGTGTGTGTGTGTGTGTAGTGTGTGTGTGTGTGTGTGTGTGTGTGTGTGTGTGTGTGTGTGTGTGTGTGTGTGTGTGTGTGTTGTGTGTGTGTGTGTGTGTGTGTGTGTGTGTGTGTGCGTGTGGTGTGTGTGTGCATGCGATTGTGAGTGTGTGTCTTTAACCGTGATACAGTTGCCACAGCAGCAGCCAGAGCTGAGATCCACACTCAGAGTCTCCCTGCTGTTCGGGTCCTATCCCAGTCAGAGAGCCCCCGCTGCAGGTCGGCCACTTGTGCATTGAAACATGACCTGTGGACGTCAACATTGACGAGTCATCCACTCTCTCTCTCTGCTTGCTCAGCGGGGGGCTGGGTAGAGGGCGTGGGGGGGGGCTGACACTAGTACAGACGTGATACACGGAGCACCTGCTTGCATGTTAACGCATTCCACGTCCGTGTGTGTGTGTGTGTGTGTGTGTGTGTGTGTGTGTGTGTGTGTGTGTGTGTGTGTGTGTGTGTGTGTGTGTGTGTGTGTGTGTGTGTGTGTGTGTGTGTGTGTGTGTGTGTGTGGATGAAAACAGCTTAGATGGCGTCTACACCCTGTGCAAACAACGAGCCACTCATTCGTCCACCGTCCATGTCAGGAATGGACGGCTAAAAATACAACATCCATGGCAACACAATAACAAGTGTACAGTTTTTTGGACCGGACCGAACCGTACGCGGATGCAGCTGCACACACAGCCTATGTTTTAGGCCCCCCCCTGCCCCCGTCCCCACCTCCGAGCAGGTCTACACTAACCATATTCCTGCAAAAACTCCTCCTCCTTGATTTGTGAACTCCAAATTATCTGGTTAAACAAATCAACTCTGCAGCACAGCATGCATTTCAATTAGGCAGCTGCTGATGCCCAGGGCTAACATCAACTACTCCTGTACCCAAGGACGATAGGCCTAGCGTGCCCATGAACAAACCAGCACGCCACCCACCACCGGATGCTGTGTGAGCCAAAGCACCAGGAGAAGAGGCGGCACTCCTCTTCAAAAGAGAGTTTCTGGTGACAAGGACCCTGGCCTGAGACCAAAGCCAGGCGAGACATTTCTCTCTTGTGGCTGAAAGGGTCATCAGGTCATCTCTGCGCTAGCGCTACAGAGCTAGCGGCACATCACGCGCCTGCGATCCTTATCTCATCTCCGCAGTCTGGAGGCTAACGCTAAGCGGCTTTACTGTCCATGCTCTACAAGCCCTGCAAAGCTCTTTCAAGTTTCACTTTTCTGTGGTGGAGAGGGCGAAAGAAAGGGGGAGAAACAGCTCAAAACCTCAAAAAGAGTGAGAGAGAGAGAGAGAGAGAGAGAGAGAGAGAGAGAGAGAGAGAGAGAGAGAGAGAGAGAGAGAGAGAGAGAGAGAGAGAGAGAGAGAGAGAGAGAGAGAGAGAGAGAGAGAGAGAGAGAGAGAGAGAGAGAGAGAGAGAGAGAGAGAGAGAGAGAGAGCGCTGACCGGTGTTGCCTTACACTGTGTTTCTTCAATGGGTCTAGCTCTTGAAAACAGCTTTCCAGCTCAGCTAGCCTAGCATTAACAGTCATTTGTCTTTGATGAGCTCCATATGCAAAGTAGAAATGAAGAGAGAAGAAAAGAAAAAGAAATAGAGGGAGAACGGCAAAGATCTGAGAAATAAAAATCATATGTATATCCTGTCACGCCTCACTTGCCTTGGAGCGCCGTACATTGTGGCGTGCTTGAACGAAAACAAATAGCATGTCGCACTATGGACCCGGTGTTTGTTTCTGTTGCTCGCGCCGGGATCGTGTGAGCTTCTAGCGTCAGCGCCAACCAGGCTGCTAAGGATCCCTTTTGTTGTTAAATATGATTTATTTCTCTGCACGGTGCGTAGCGGGAACACTCAATCTTATCTTCAGGAGGTTGTCGGGCCTGCCAAGGAGGTCACCATATTTCTCTCCCTCCCTCTCATATATATATATATATATATATATATATATATATATATATATATATATATATATATATATATATAGCTATATGTATGTGTGATAAAAGACTTTAGTTTCAGTAGTAGCCTAGTAACATAGCTTTAATCAGAACCAAGCTACACTGAATAAGGGCAGCAAGGCGTCTTGGATAAAGTCGTCAGGGAATCAAACCCAGTGCCTTTCAGCAGGGAGTGCAACAGCCCAACCACTAGACTATCGCGTCTCACTGTACCACCATAAGTACGACGGGAATCATCTCCCCTCAGGGCTCAGGAAGTCGGACACAAACCCTCCCAGGTGTCAACAGTCAATCCAGCTCTGAGCAGGAGACGTTTAAATCTTCCTGTTGCAATCTAAAAACAAGAAGAACCAGCTTGTGGCTGCTACCAGTTTATACAACTTCACAAGACCATGTGTATGTGGACACGCATGCACACACATTGTTTATTCATGCAATGATGTCTCTTTTTATCCAAACACATTATGTCATTATGGCTCAAAGAGAAAAGGAATATACACAAACAATCTCTCTCAAAAACCAAAAAACCAACCACTTGGTTTGTGCACTCATGCTTGAGGGTATCATGTGCTTCTATTACAGGGTGTGTGTGTGTGTGTGTGTGTGTGTGTGTGTGTGTGTGTGTGTGTGTGTGTGTGTGTGTGTGTGTGTGTGTGTGTGTGTGTGTGTGTGTGTGTGTGTGTGTGTGTGTGTGTGTGTGTGTGTGTATTTATATATTAGGCATTTAAAAATCGTATATATTTTTTCCCGTCATATATTTACAGCTATATTCTGGATTGGCTAATTGAACATGTGTAAACGTCCTGAGTAACCGCCCCATGGGTCACAAGTCCCCATCTAATAGAAAAGCACACAGGCGAACAGGCCTCCCGTGGTGAGGTTTACGTTGCGGCGCTGTGTAATGATGTGTGGGCAAAAGAGGAGTCCTCAGACCCCCCCAGACCCCCCCCTGCTGCTCACACCCTTTCATCCACCTCATCCCGGTTGCTGGGGCAGTGCAGGGTTCTTCTTTCTAACCCATCAAGCACCATCTATTTCCAATGAGCTGTCAGTCCCCTAAACCCCCCCCCTCTGGCGGTCAATCCAAGTGTGACAGGACAACCTGGGAGAGGAAAGTATGGCCAAAGCTAAGCCAAGAGAGCACAGCCATCAAAACAACAACAACAATCGACTGAAACGAGTCATAAAGCCGTGTTTCTGGTGTACACACCGATACAATACAAACGGCCTTGTTGTCAGGCGTCCAGTGTCGTCCCGGTGTTGATGGTCTGCAGCCGGTGAGATAATGACATGCCTTTTGGAGGTGGAGATGAATGCATGGCTTCTCCTCTTCGTGGGTGGTCTGTCTGGGGAGCCCGGACTGCAAGAGCCCCACAGACAATTAGCATGCAAACACACCACTGGTGTACGCATTACGCACATGGCCGGTCGTAGTGGGGCCGCCGGGGGGGGAGCCAAGCATTTGTCTGTATGTGTGTTTGCATGCCTATTTATGTATGTATGTGTGTATCTATCCATCTCTTTACCTGTATCTGCTTTCGCACACAATTTGCAGTTTGCATGGTTCAAGTGGCTGTGTGTGTGTGTGTGTGTGTGTGTGTGTGTGTGTGTGTGTGTGTGTGTGTGTGTGTGTGTGTGTGTGTGTGTGTGTGTGTGTGTGTGTGTGTGTGTCCCAGTGAGAAGAAAGAGAAAGAAGAGATAAAGGGCGAGAATCTGAGAGCTCCACTTGCCTTAATCGCTGTGTGTGTGTGTGGGGGGGGGGGGGGGGGGAAGGGAGAGGGTGTCGGAGTGTCATGTGGTGGCTTCGATGCGCACTTGCCTCCCAAATTACACCAGGTTTACAGCTTCGTGTCTCAACCAGCAGGATCAGGGAGTCTTGTGGTTTGGCCAAATGAAAAGAGACAAAGGAGAACAGAACGCAGCAGGAACACAGGACAACTGATGTCGAAAACCTCAGAGATCCTTAATGCTTAATCCTTGTCTGGGGTCTTGCTGCAGTCCCAACTGTCCCAACCCTCTTTTGGATTTCTGATTGTCCCATTAGTGGAGTGGTTAATGGCATTAATACATAGTCTTTCTGTTTGCGTGTGCGTGTGCACGGCTAGCACAGCACACATCACTCATCATCTTATTAGAACGACTTGTTGGTGGGAAAGAACACTTCTGTCATTGGGCAAAACCAACCGAATGGGGGGGGGGGGACAACCTGCGTAGAGACCTCTTGTGATTGGTGGACCCCCCCCCTGTTCATTCAGTTTTCTTTTTTCTACATGATCAGGTGTGGTCGTCAGTCAAAACTGGGCCGGCTCCCCTCTTGTCACTTGGCAGGCAGCCCTGAAACGATAACCCGAAGCCCCAAGAGATACCTGCAATTTGTCACCCCTATAGAATAACATTTTCCATCCACGACCCTGTCTAAAAGCAGCCCAGGCCTCTGTGTTCCCGCGGGGAGGGACGTGCCTGACTGTACCAACATCTCTTCCAAGGCATTTTACTATGGAAGGACCCCCCACCCAACACACACCACCCACCACCCCCCCCCCCATCCAGCCTCAACCCCAAACTCCATGTTTTTATATCACTTGGCAGCCGTCGAGTTGTGGGGGGGTTTTCCCCCCCCAAGAAGACAGCTAATCTATCCTGGCTGCATGGTTTCCATACCAGGCGGCTGGGGGGGTGTGGGGGCTCTCGCTTTGATGAAGACTGGCCTTGTTTCATCAATGCCATCGCACGCAGGCACACACACATGCACACACACACCCACACACACCCACACACAGGCACGCACGCGTGACAAAGAGTGTGAGAAAAATTCCAGAGACGTTTACAGTCTTGCCTTAACACCGTTACACTACGGAGTTTACACGTTCTGCTCATTTGAAACACATATTTAAGTATGGTGAGTTTTATGATTTACAACAACGATCGGATGGCGTCTATCATCATGTCCTGAAACGCCAGCAGTAGGAATAAAAGGGAGAGCGCAACGCGACGTGACACACGTCCCGTGGTTGTGGGTCACACACACACAACACACAACGCACCACCCTGTGGGTTATGTTTCCACGTATTCACTTAGCAGATGCTTTCATCCAAAAGAAGAGCACACTTGGGAACAATTGAGACACACGTAGCCAATACCAGAGCAACTAAGAATTGAAAAGCTCTGGGGATACGGTTTCCAAATTCAACCCAAGTGAGTAAGGGGTCGTTTTTGTCTTCCTTTTTTTTTTTTTTCTTCTCTATCTGTCAAAACAATGAGTAAACAAAGAGCTTGTGATGGTGCCAGTGGAAAAGTAATGTCAGCTCGACCACTACAGCGGTATGTGTGTAGAGTCTCAGGTGTCATCCTGGGACTTAACGGTTTATTTTCCTGCAGTCAAATGCAGCTTATCTGATCTTCGGCAACATAAAAAAAAAAAAAAGACAAGCGCACGCTGTCGTGTATGTGTGTCTGTGTGTGTGGTGTTGTGTGTGTGTGTGTGTGTGTGTGTGTGTGTGTGTGTGTGTGTGTGTGTGTGTGTGTGTGTGTGTGTGTGTGTGTGTGTGTGTGTCATTATTATGAAACATTGAAATATGACATAATTATTTAGAAAACCTGATGGTTGGTTTCAATAATTCCAATGTTCCATACAAGGAAATAAATGACACGCTTTTGCAACAAGGGAGACCAAATCCAAAGCATGATTCATTCTGGTGAATGTTCCCTTGTATATATAAAAGTAGCGATAAATCTAATAATGCGAAACTCACAACATCCATCCCCCGAACAGTATAATATCCTCCTAAGGTTATTGATATATCACACCACAGCCAGAATATATCCGTCATCTAAATGGGGATGAAGAAATGAAGAGGTGGATGAAGAAATATCGGAAATACATGGTCAAACCTTAGAAATGTGTCTAAACTACATTCCAACTCGAAGGACGAACGCAGATGGAAAAACAGGTAATCAATACATAGGAGGTCTACTGTACAAACAAAGTCGATGAGAAACCAGCTGCGAGTAACTTGTTGCTGCACCTAAGTGCAAAAAAAGGAGACAAGGAAAAGGATGAACAGAAAGGGGGGAAGCGATCAAGAGAGGCAGAAAGAGAGAGAGAGGGAGGAGATGAGAAAGGGAGAAAGAGAGAAAGTGGGAAAGAGAGAAAGACAACGAGACAGAGGGAGAGGGGGATGCCAGCCGGGACTAGAAGAGGAGCCAGTGATTTGCTCTGCTGTGGCTGTGGGATCCTTAATAAACACATCGCTCTCTCCCACGCGCCTCCTCTCCTCTCCTCTCCAGCACTCCTCCAGCACTCCTCCACCCATCCTCAGGGGCCGATGTCGGGGCCTTCTGAGGCCAAGCCCGACAGCTGCTGAAGCTTTCCATGCATCAGAGAATACACCCAAGCAGCACACTTTGCTCCTGCTAAATGCTACCATTCGAAAAAATAAATTACCATTGTGATTATTTTACGACCCATCTATCTGTCTCGCCTGAGACTTCTAAGCACTTTCTCTGTAAGCTGTCGAGCTGTGTTGTACACACACGCGCGCGCACATGCACACGTAGACACGCGCACACACACACACGCAGACCACGCACGCACGCACGCACGCACACACACACACACACACACACACACACACACACACACACACACACACACACACACACACACACACACACACACACACACACACACACACACACACACACACACACACACACACACACACACACAGGCTGAAGAAAGTCCCCACATACGGACGCAGCTGTCCAGGCTCCCACTGGGGTCAAAGGAGACATCCTCTTGCCCAGTCCCCTGACAGCGGCACCTGTCACGGCTGTCCTAGCTTGGTCTTCACAAAGCAAACAGCCACTATTCAAGAAAGCAGCACCTTCTGACAGACAGACACACGCACAAACCCAGACACATACCCTAACAGGCCATATCTTACCCCTTACATTCCCCAAGAGACAGAGCAAGAGAAAGAGAGAAAGGACATCTGGTTACATTTTCCATCAAATAAAAATATCCAGCCATCATATTCATGAAGCACCATTAAAGATTGAATGGGACCGTACCAGAGCAACTAACCAAGACATACCAATATCATCCGTACCTCATCTTCCTCATGTGGCGAGTGTTCATCACCATTAGAAATTACTTCTAAAAAGTCAACATTTCACCTTTAATTGCTACCTTTTAGGGCAGAGGAGACAAGAATTCATCAGCAAGAAGGACCCTTGGGGATGTGCATGGATGTACGTGTCAAAAGGAATGTGTGTGGCATGGTAGTAAATAGATGCATATGTATGTGTGTGTGTGTGTGTGTGTGTGTGTGTGTGTGTGTGTGTGTGTGTGTGTGTGTGTGTGTGTGTGTGTGTGTGTGTGTGTGTGTGTGTGTGTGTGTGTGTGTGTTGTGTGTGTGTGCGCATTAAGCAAAAAGATTGAATTAAAGTGAATTGACACATACAGAAAATCACAGAAACTTGCATGCATTCACACACACACACACACACACACACACACACACACACACACACACACACACACACACACACACACACACACACACACACACACACACACACACACACACAGCTATACAAAAACATAGCTGCCCTCTGTACGCCTCCATTCACACACTCTGTGCCTGTGGCGGGGGCCTCCTCCTCAGCGCTTATAATTAACAACAGTTGTTAATGGGTCCGAGAAGTATTTAGACTGTAACACGATCCCACAATTAGGGCTTATTGACTTTGCATAAATGTTGGGAGGCAGGGGCCTGCTGTCCCTGGAGGCAGAGAGGGAGAGAGGTAGAGACTGTAGAAGGCTGTTTTTGAGGGGCAGCAATGCCCTGGCTGTGTGTGTGTGTGTGTGTGTGTGTGTGTGTGTGTGTGTGTGTGTGTGTGTGTGTGTGTGTGTGTGTGTGTGTGTGTGTGTGTGTGTGTGTGTGTGTGTGTGTGTGTGTGTGTGTGTGTGTGTGTGTGTGTGTGTGTCCGGCGTCCACTCTAAAATACACACTGAAAGCCCTTCCAGAAACACTCGCTGCATCCTCTGGGATCACACAGGACACCGGGGCTAACCTCTGGGAAGTCAAATGAGATTCCTTAGACCACCGTGTCACTCTCTTACCACAGTCCAGTCCCGCTGGAGCAGGCTTCTCTTTAGAGAAACATAACTAAGAGTATCACAAAATAGATATGCTACATATAGGCCTACGCGTGGAGCCTAGACATTTTGCAAATATTTGATTTATTAAGTATTCCAGAGCCGCAGGATTCCCAAGATTCCCAATAGTCCAATAAACTGAAAACGGAGAATTGCAACGATCAGTCAGACTAAACATAGGCCTGTAGCTACTTACAACTATTTTACCTCCCATGTATTTTTCATAACTAAATGTAATGAGCAAATGCTATGCGCGCGCCACGCACACGCACACACACACACACACACACACACACACACACACACACACACACACACACACACACACACACACACACACACACACACAATCTTGCTTACTTGCGATGGAGCTCTCGAGTTCATCCTCTGTAGTCGGTAGGCCGGATAGGAACGGAAAACCCATCACGGCTGAACTTGGCCATCAAAACCAAGAGGACGTGTCCGATCGTTTATTCCTTCAACGATGTTTTGTTTTCATTAATCCTTGATCGCTCATTCCAGAACCTATCGAACACGCAGGACTTATTTCGAGAATCGTGAAGAAAGCTTAGCTTTTTATTAGGCTAATAGTATTGGTCCTAAATGTTTTAATTGATTATTTTCAAACGAAGTAAAATTGATGATAAACATGCACGAATTACAAGATATGTGGAGAGCCCGCAGCGGTACTTCCGTCTACTTGACCCTTCACCTCAGTTCTCTCTTTAGGCTGCGTCACTATTTGCTCATGATTTGTTCCTCCGAAAATGATAATGAATTATAATTAGTATTATAATGAATATTAATGATTGCATTTATAATGAAAGCTATATATATATATATATATATATATATATATATATATATATATATATATATATATATATATATATATATATATATAGCCATAGCCATATAATACATAGCAAACATGAACTGACTGAAGAACCTTAAAAGATGACAATGAGATAGGCCTACATATTTTGCCCCTTTTTTTTTTTTTTTACCCATGTAGGCTATAGACCTATTTCGTATTACCTTCAGGTTAAATATTCCAAAATGTTAATGAAACGACTAGGTCAACATATACTCCAGCCCGACTGCCCAGGGCATTATGTTTAACAATGTTAAAAGGACGATCACCCCCTTAACACTTTACGACTCAACCGAAGTTTATTTTTTGACAGACAAACACATAAAAACGCCTTTTTCTTTGTGCAACCTGAACACATCACATGGGAAAGGTCTTCTTCCCACATAAAACGGCGGGGTTTTCCTGCAGGAAAGCAGCTTTAATTGCCTCTTCCTTTTTGCTCGGTGTTGCATGTCGCGACGGGCGTGGACACGCTCTTTTGAACATTTCCTCGGGGAAGTGATTCAGGGCTGGTGGTGTTTCTGCGACACACGCAGGGCAGCGGCTCGTGGAGTAGAAAAGCGGTGATCGGCACCATGCCAGCTAGTCGCTCGTCAGCGGGGCTTTGACAAACACATTTAATTTGTTGGTTCTGCAGCTCTGCGCAACATTGACCGTCACCTGAAAACATGTCACACTGCGATAGTTCTGCTAGTAGGCTATAGGATCAGGTTTTAATGGGGGCCAAACTTTGACATGAAATCGGATCAAAGATGATTAACATCAGTTGTTGAGCGGTCACACAACTGATTCGGGTTGTAAAGTTTAGCGGCCTTCCTGCCTTCTTCTAGCCCGTGGGACAACTTGTCAAGATGACCATTATTATTTTTTCTTTATTGTGCATTTCTGTGTGTGTTGATGATTTTACTGTTCACCAACAGACTAACCAATATCTAATCAACCAAATTCCTTGCTACGACTTTTTCATAGCTTTTCTTTGCTTCGCTCTGAGCTACGTAGGCCTATTCTAGAAGGGCTCAGGGCGTAGGGCGGTCTGAACTTGGGCCAGTTGGTCCAGCAGTACAAGATTACCAGGCCATTACTTTGGGGGCTGATTTATGAGGTCTCCTTTGATTGTAAAAACCTCCAGGAATCACTAAGTATTAGCAAACCATCTTTCTAAGCACTGGAGAAATTACGCTGTGCGGGGCCCCCTCGTAAATCTCCTTTGGCCATATTTTCTGAGCACCGTTATGCACACACACACACACACACACACACACACACACACACACACACACACACACACACACACACACACACACACACACACACACACACACACACATGCAGAAACACTCAAAAAGGCTCAGCGATGTCACTTTCAATGGTGAGTAATTTATGTTAAGGCCAAGTGTGGCTGTCAGACCCTGCCCTCGCTAAGCACAGCCGCTCTTGAGCAAGAGAGAGAGAGACCATTCGATACATAGGGAAGGAGAGAGCGAGCGAGAGAGAGAGAGAGAGAGAGAGAGAGAGAGAGAGAGAGAGAGAGACCATTAGATACATAGGGAAGGAGGGAGAGAGACCATTAGATACATAGGGAAGGAGAGAGCGAGAGAGAATATTAGAGACTTATAAACAGAGAGAGAGACCATTAGATACATAAGGAAGGAGAGAGAGAGAGAGAATATTAGAGACTTATAAACAGAGAGCGAGACCATTATATACATAGGGAAGGAGAGAGAGAGAGAGAGAATATTAGAGACTTATAAACAGAGAGAGAGACCATTAGATACATAGGGAAGGAGAGAGAGAGAGAGAGAGAGAGAGAGAGAGAGAGAGAGAGAGAGAGAGAGAGAGAGAGAGAGAGAGAGAGAAAGAAAGAAAGAGGGGGAGGGGGAGGAGGAGGAGAAGGGAGAAGAGGGGGAGGAGGAGAAGGAGGGGGGAGGAAAAAGAAAAAAAAAAAAGAAGAGAGAGAGAGAGAGAGAGAGAGAGAGAGAGAGAGAGAGAGAGAGAGAGAGAGAGAGAGAGAGAGAGAGAGAGAGAGAGAGAGAGAGAGAGAGAGAGAGAGAGAGAGAGAGAGAGAGAGAGAGAGAGAGAGAGAGAGAGAGAGAGAGACAGACTTATAAACAGAGAGAGAGAGACCATTAGATACAAAGGGAAGGAGAGAGCGAGACAGAGAGAGAATATTAGAGACTTATAAACAGAGAGAGAGACTATTGGAAACCTCGGGAAAGAGAGTGACTTTGAGATCAATTGGGAAAGAAAGAGATACTGATAAATACATAGGGAAGAAAAGAGCGAGAGAAAGAGAGAGAGATAGTATTACAAACCTAGAAGGACAGAGAGAGAGAGACTATCAGATAAATAGGGCAGGAGAGAGTATTTGAGACAGGGAAGGAGAGAGGCCGAAAGAGAGAGATAGAGACATGGCCATGAGGTAGAGTTTGTTCCACTGTGGTCCACAGCACATATCAAAGTCGGCTCAAAGCATTGGAGAATGTCCACTTCTTACCCTGATGGGGTGGTTAGCTTCCAATCCCTGTGTAACGTGTAGCAGT
>OLKM01000188.1:425907-428407 GCA_900291075.1 Melanogrammus aeglefinus
TCCACTTCCCCACTCGACCTTCTCCGCCCAATCTCTCTCCTCCCAGTATTCCTCTCCTCGTACCCTTCTAGTCTGTGGCTCCCATCTCCAAGCTCCTCTCTTGCCCACAGCCTTTCTGTCCTCTGCTCTCCTCCCTCCTCCCTCCTCCTCTCCTCTCCTCCCTCCTCCCTCCTCCCTCCTCCCTCCTCATCCGCCACCTCTCTCCTCTCCTCCAGGCCTTTCCTCGCTCCACCACACATTCCAGCACCGGTTGATTCCAGCGCAGGCTGATATTATTGGAGGGAGATTATAGGGCCATTTCTTTCGCTGGATGTGAATGACATCGGTTCTGGATGAGCAAGCCTACTGCAAACCCCCGGTCCATGGGCTGCAGGGAAAACAGAGCGCAGGATAAATCAACCGGAGGGGGATAGAGGGAGCAGGAGAAGGGAAGGAGCGGAGAGAGACGCACGCAAGCAACAGGGGTAGAGAGGGAATTGGATAAAAAGAGAGAGGGAAATCGAGTGATAAGGAAGGAAAAAAGAGGGACAAAGAGTAGAGGAAAGTAAGACCGAAGGAAATATCTTGAAGTAAAACGTATAAATATTCCATTTACATACTCATGTGTTCTTTGTTTCTCTTCAATATATTCTACTCCAGGCATAATAAAAAAATAACCTCAATGTATTTTGCAGGAATCACTCAGTGTGCAGGAATGAAGAGGAAGCAAATGGTTGAAGGAGAACAAACACTGCAGGCACTGTGGAAACAGGAGCTCTGTTTTATGAACCTGACAATCCGCTCGTTCATGTTTTCAATAACAATGGGAGATGTATGCCCGGTTGAATATGCAAGGCATTTTAATGAATGTCTCCATTCTCATTTTGCTATCATATTTAACTACAAGGTAACACAATGTAATCGCTCGGTAAGATAAGTGCTGTGAAACATCCCTTGATGTGTGTTTGATTTATGGCATCTCTAACTCAATGAAGGAAAAAAATGTTTGCTAACTGGAATTGTCACTGTCAAATACCTGTTGGTGTGTTTGTGTGTGTATCTGTGTGTGTGTGTGTGTGTGTGTGTGTGTGTGGTAACTTATTCCAAATATATGAGATGAAACTTGTTTGTGTGTGTGTATGTATCTGCAGTAACGTATTCTAAACATCTGAGAAGCTACATACATTTGTTTCACGATCATTTCGAATTATTGGTCAAGAGTTTGAACTAACCAAGCCTATTCAAATCATACACCGGTACTACTTTTCCATAGAAAGTGTGCAATTAACTTACTGATACTGAACACGACATGCATACAGGTATCTGTGTATATACCCACTCCCTAACAGAAGAACCAAAGTAGAACCCTGCATGGTCAACTCAGTCAACCTCCTGTTCTCCGCTGACGAGTTCCTTTCTCCGCTGACGAGTTCCTTTCTCACGTGTTACCTGAGGACGCTCCGTGACTCACACAGTAAGCACACCTGTCGATACCCAACGACGACCCACTTAGGTGTCATCGTCACCTCCCTACACAACGTCCCGTTTCGGGCGTACATCGGAAGCTGCGTGTGACACACTGGATGACAGGGGGTCTCAAGAAACACAAGGTAAACGTGGGAAACGCAGAAGAAGAAGTGTTTTTTTATTTACAATCACTCAACGGGCAATGAGTGGGGTGTGGTTCCCGGAACAGGAGGTTTTAAACCCTGAACTTTCGCACCAGCTCTTTAACCGGACACAGGCCTCTTGCAGAGAGGAGGTATTAGTGGAGCTGTTGAAGGTTGTGTGGTACATGGAATGAACCCTACTTACATAACCTACACTCTCGGAAGTCACTCATTTCCTCTTGGTTCCTACAGTGCATGGTATCCTTTAACACACAAGGTCCATCCCCTGGTTCCTGTGGCCTCCCGACCCCACGTCTTCACTCACTGAGTGCTCGCTGGGGCCTTCCTGGTGGGTGTTCTAGCTGGGTCTCGGTTATGTTCATACAGAATCCTTCTTTGTGTGCCCACACAAAGTGAAAAAGTATAAAATGGCTCCAAACTAAGTCTTCTCTGAAGGTCCTTAAGCCGGCAGGTCTTGACTCTTTTGGGGAAGGGAACTTCAAGCATTTTTGTGTTCATCTGTGTGTGAATATGAGTCAGAAGTATATATTTTTCAGGGGTTTTTCCCAATAGATCCCTGAGATCCTTTGACACAGAGCTTTGGATTTCACAGTAAGACCACGAGAGTCAGAAAGAGTGAATGTGAATGTCTACATAATTCTTCTACCTAGGGAAAAGATGAAACTCAAGTGACGTTTACTTCTGGGATACTTCCTGCTTTGCCTTAGGCGTTATTCAAATCCTACTAAAATAAACAAATGTTGTCGTCTTTTTTCATTTCTTTGATTTTCAATTATTCTGTTTGTATGAAATCTACTTTCCTATCTGCTTTTACTGTCTTCCTTGTTTCTGCCACACTGACAAACAAATATGTTTGAAAATATGAAATAATGTTTTTAGCAAATAAGATA
>OLKM01000188.1:430907-448407 GCA_900291075.1 Melanogrammus aeglefinus
CACACACACACACACACACGCACACACACACACACACACACAAAAAACAGATACTTTATACATAGCTCATCACCTCTAGTCCCAGTTGCTGTGTTCAGTGTTGATCAGCAGTAACACTGAAAGGGAGGCAGACGACCCAGCGAACGCAGAACACAGAGCACGTCGAGGCTGAAGGGCCGTGTTATGAGGACATGTTGGGCGGGGAATCTCTGAAATATATATCTGGAGGCTTGCGAAAGATGGCTAATTCAATTTTAATGCACGATGATACGGTGTAGTGCAATGGTGGTTTGTATTCAGCAAAACTATAGGAAATGCTTAAGCTAATTCGGACTGTGGCCGTGTGTCTGACTGTTTACAGCAAACATACTATGAACGAAGACTCATTCTATTTTGTATTTTGACTTCTGTATCATGTCATTGTTATATCTTGTCAGTGTCTTAGGCTGTCAACATTCTCAACAACAATACTCAAACCACATCATAGCTGTTGTTATTATTACGAAATCCCTTCATGTTATTGTACGACGCGTGAGAATACAGAAAAAACGTGAGGACCCATGGTGTTCCTGTGAGCCCTGCGTCGCGACACGTTGCATGAGGAACACTGGTGTCGGCCACGTGGCCTACTGCGGGAGTGGACACGTTCTCATAAATATCATTACACACCCAGTCCGCCTTAGAAAACACGGCAACCTGCGACAGACTACGCCACGAGAACACCAAGATTAATGAGCTGAAAGATCAGACCCAAACAATGTTGTTGTTTTTTGGCTTCTTTTTTAAAGAACCCAATTCATTCTGATGTTTGGGCCTTCTCGGCTTCAACACCACATGGGAGGTTGCTGCAACACGCATGACTGCGAAGGATTTACTCTTGTGTGTGTTGTTTTGTTAATCTGTCAGAGGTTCCACCCATATTTTACAGTGCTACAAGGGCCCAATGGGGGCCTCCAGAAATACCTGGTTGTGAAAGAGAATGGTGAGAATGGCAAAGGAATTCATCGCTAACCGAGTATTGGAAAAAACGTATATTTTAAGTCAATAGGCAAATGTAACTACACATCTGGCTACTGGCTTCTAGTTGGTCACAACTAGGAGATAAGGTCTTTTATGCTAAAATCTTACAGCGTATGCGTGAATGTATGTTTTTAAATGTGGAAAATATATTTAAAACATACACATACACATTATACATTCATTTGCACAATTAGACTACCCCCATTTAGACTATACATTTTCTTGATAAGCAATATTATTATTTTCAGGCATCCTACAAACTAACTTGGGGTACTACAATTAATTCCAAAAATTGGAATTCCAGATACTACTCAAAATCAATGCAGTGGTTTCAGGAAAGCAAGCTTTTCCTAAATCAACAGTGTGTTCTGGCAGTTATTCATTAACATTTCATTACTTCATTACTTCATTTCCTGTGATGAAATAGGAAATAAATCATAATTTGAATGTGGCTGCATGGGCAAAAGAGTTGTATTATAACAATAAGAAAATAGTGACAGAGTAACATCCTATAATGATTAGGCCTATTTTAATTGTATAGGATAAAACTAACTAACTTGTTTGTTTAATATGATGTTATCTTTTGGGATTCAAATTTTGTTATTAAATGTATTTTTATTTTAACTTTTTGTTTTCTTTATACTGAATTTCATCTATAAAACGGAAGGCGCTGCTAACAAATAAACTAATTAAATCACTTCACCCTCATTTGCAAAGGTAATAAAGCCAACATTTTAGGAATTCAGAATCTTGTTTAATCATTGAGAACATTTTTGAGATGAAGATAAGTTTATTGTAAAGCTTTAAAAATGTAGAATACAATATAACTAACGGGAAGAAGGTGTTTTTGTGTATTTTATTCAAATAAATAGTAGTTAGTGACATATTAATGTTTGTATTTGGTATGTTTGTAAGATACATTTACTTTTCAGAAATGTCTTTATCTATTAAAATGTTTTGATATTTATTCTATAAAATTTTATTTACAATTTAATATTTTATTTACAATTGAATAGTAAACAATTCTAAAAGAAACAGAATTTTTGGCAGAAATGGACAAAATGTGTTAACATGGACATGAATTAATAGTTCAGTGAGATAAAACAACAACCCAATGTTTTCCAAACTCCATTGGGAAATGATAATAGATTAACATAAGTACTTTCTAGTTAAGGGAAACCTTATCAAGTTCTGACATGATAAGACTCTTGGATTAAATGTTCATGTTTGCGGGCCAAATTAAATAAGGTGCGGCAGCGGAACTTTTTTTTATAACAAACGGGGCAATGCAATCCCAGAATCCTTTGTTTTTGCTCCGCTTCTACGCCACCAAAAAAAAACAACCTGGCTAATGGAGGAAGTGTTTGACATTAAGGACACAGCAGTGCTTGTTTTAAAGGGAGTCGGTCATGTGGTGAGCGTTTTTGCCGGCAACCCAGTACCCCCTTAACGTGACCTGGACCTCCCAGTCAACTCTAGGGGGCTCTTTAGAAACCGTCCGATCTGGGGGGAAGAGGGTCAGTCTCAACAACCCCTGGTGAACACAAGTCAACATGCCTTAATCCTCATAGCACCTAATGTTACACTTTTGGGCACGCAATTAGCCAGCTTGCTCTCTCTCGCTCTCTCTCACACACTCTCTCTCTCTCACTCTCTCTCTCTCTCTCTCTCTCTCTCTCTCTCTCTCTCTCTCTCTCTCTCTCTCTCTCTCTCTCTCTCTCTCTCTCTCTCTCTCTCTCTCTCTCTCTCTCTCTCTCTCTCTCTCTCTCTCTCTCTCTCTCTCTCTCTAACAGACCCAAGATGGAGCTGATGGTCAGAGGGGCCTGGGCTCCAGTCCCTCGGAGCCCCCCCTGTGAGGGCTCTGCTTTAGCTGACGGTTTCCGTGGCACAGTGCCGTGGCCACCACATGGTCCCTCATCTTTCACTGTCACTAGTGGGGAAGAGATCAAAACAAACAGGAGATGGCAGGGAGGGCCCGAGATGATGAATCGCTGTAATCAGTACGGGACAGCGCCAACGTTTACTCTGATTGGTCGGCTTTCGACAGATAACCCCCAGTTTGTTGGACCCAGTGACATGAGGCACAGAGCAGGACGTGTGACATGGGCCGTGCTATATATGAGATATTATACATGGCTGATTCATGCAAAACTGTGCTAATTTCCCATCCCTGCCATGGAATGTATGCAGGGCCCTCTACGTGGAGCTCATTGCGATTTGTTAACATTGCGGTAAAGCGTGGAAATAGGCAAAACATTGTCGGCACGTCCATTATCGACTGGCCCCACTGCCGGGATGATGGGGACGAGGAGGGATTTTCACATTGTTTACCATTTATGTGACATCCTGCCTCTGAATCCTCTGGGGCTGCACGGACACAGAGCACAGGAAAGGTCCATATTTCCCCATTCCCAGCCCCTTAAACCAAAAAATCTCCTGTAGGGAACAACAGAAACACGACCATATGGTCACTGATTTTCCTGTCTCCTCCTGCATTTTGTTTCCATGGGTGGGTGTGGTTCGCGCTTTGAGTCCCTCAAGGACGAAATTTCTTTGTGCCCCACAATGTCCCCTTGATGTACGTGGCCGGGCCCGCCTGGGATGAGAAGAGCTGGAGGAGGAGGTGGGCTCCTAATGGGCATGTTATCCACATCCTGCTGACGCCGGGGGAAAGGAGAGCCTCGCTGCTTGGTGTCGTAGGAAGAGCTGCCATTTTGAAATGCCAGTAAACAGCCTTCACATTCAGGGGGACAGAGGGAGTCATCAGCTTACCTCCCCAGGGGGACTTTGGACCGGGCCAAATGGAAGTGGTGGGGAGCCAAAACAGAGCAGGAGGAGGGGAAGGAAGGGAGGGAGGGCCGGCAACTGGCCCTGAGAGGTGCATTTTGCTCCGGCCAGAGACGAACTGAAGGCGGAAAACAGACACTATATTTTCCCAAACTAAAAGTATGCTTTGAAGCAGCAAGTGTGGTTATATTGACAGAATACTGAATGGCAGAATAGTTCGGAGGAACATTTACAAACACACACACACACACACAGACACACACACACACACAATGCAGCCTCAGGTTGAAGTTCATGTTTAGTAAGGCAGTGACTCTGTAAAGGGGTAATTCTCCTAATGGCTAGAGACGGTGTTGAGGGAGGGGATGAACTCGGGATCGAGAAGGGTAGGAATAGGAAGACATAGGGGTGTGTGTGTGTGTGTGTGTGTGTGTGTGTGTGTGTGTGTGTGTGTGTGTGTGTGTGTGTGTGTGTGCGTGCGTGCGTGCGTGCGTGCGTGCGTGCGTGCGTGCGTGCGTGCGTGCGTGTGTGCGTGCGCGTGCATGTGAGTGTGTGTGCGTGTGTGTTTGGGGGTCCTTTTGGATGAGTCTCAGCCTTGAGCCCCCCCCCCCCCCCTACTGCCAGAAACAACAAACCCGGGGCCTTCTCATATTCAAATAAATACACAGGGTTTAGGAAGGGGGGGCATGGCGAGATAAGAACGGGGGTGGCTGGTGGGGTCCCCAGGGGAAGCGAGCGAGGCTGACCTCTCCGCTACATTAAAAGCCTAATAAGGTCCACGGGTCTAGCCGGGTAGAGCCAAGCAGGCAGTGACAGATTTATAATGAGCCCAGACCGGGCCCGCGTATTTAATACAGGGCTTAAGACGTATTAGAGGGACAAAAGCCTGCATAGCCGGCTTGGGGAAGAAGAAAAGGCTTTAATTAATTTAGGGGAGATCACCAGCAGCAACCCCCTCCCCCACACACACACACACACACACACACACACACACACACACACACACACACACACACACACACACACACACACACACACACACACACACACACACACACACACACACACACACAGCACCCTCCCCACCCCGAGGTCCACATCATAGGCTCCTCGCTGAAGGAATGCCAGCTATTTAGCGGCGCCGCAACCCGACGGCGGAGCAGAGGCGAGGTGATGACGACCGGACCGCTCGGCCGGCGATTGGAAAAGGATACTTTTCAAAAGCTAAAAGCCTGGCGTTTTTTAAAAACAAAGGTGGGAGAGAGGTGGGTGGGGGGGGAGTGGGGGGGGAGAAAATAAGTGATTTCTGAAAAGGGATCGCCCCCCCCCCCCCCCCCCCAACATCCTCCACCACCCCCGCAGACCCCTGCTCTCATGCAGGCATTCCAGGTTGCTCTGGTCCTGTGCGATATTATTCCCGATGCCTCTGTGATATGTTTGATGTGAAAGAAAGGCATAGTTGGGATTTTTCATGGCGAGCATCCGCCTGCTCCGGTTGGCTCACGGAGGCACCCCAGCTGTGGGTGGGAGCGGCCGCATGTGCATCTGATTCACCCATAATGTCAACTCTATGTACATACATCATACATCCAGGATGTCCTTCCCAGGATTAATTATGTGTTATTTTCTTTCTTCTCTCTATGTTATACTGTACTTCCACTGATAGGGAATACAACATTTATGTTCACTGAAGCGTGTGCTTTTTATTTTACCTAAACCATTACAGTACAATCATACAACGTGAATTCCCTTGGTCTTATTAAAGAAGACAAATCTAATCTCATGTTACGATGTACATGTCCTGATTGTGAATCAGGTTGACTATTATTTTTATGCTGACTCAATTTCTGTTAAAGGTATGCAGATTACATACTCCAATCGTAAATATGATAATACTCATCTTTATTTATACTGCAACTTTAAAACAACGTTTTCAAAGCCAAGGTTTTGACAGGAACAATATGAGTAATGTATGTATCATCCATGAAATCTAAACAGATCACCTCATCTTTAAACATCCTGGATTTTCCTTGTGAGGTTAATTAAGAATCATCTCTCACTAGATTCGTTTTTTTTTTTAAAATAATTTTGTTGTTATCACTAAAATGCTAGCCTTGCTGAAAGGACTTTGCACCAGACTTTGGACCAGATGATGACGTGTCTGGGACCAGTCCATTGACGAACAATAACAACAATAACCCCCACCACTACCCACCACTGGAGAGCCCCTAGAGCAGCCCAGCAGGAAGCCAGCAGCCTGGGCTGTAGGACACGGGCTCCCTGGGAGAGAAGGGTGGACCCTAAACCCCGGACCCTAAACTGGATGTGTTGAAGGCCCATGGTTGGCAGCTGTCAGGCCTCTATTTGTTAACTCTGCGGAGATGTAGAGAGGACTTTCCCTCTGGAAACAAACAAAGAGCGTATATTCCCATGGACAGAGGCAGGCGGGTGGTTCATAATATAGTGTGATTTGATGTGTTACTGCGTGGCGAGTGCAGAGCAACAACCCGCGCAGACAAAACAGAGTCAAGGAGCTTAAAGCAGCTAAGCTCCTCAAAAGGGAAGCGTTGCTATGTGTGTGAAAACTTGGTCTGAACAAATGGTTTTATTGGGAGTAAAGTAAATTATAAACAAATATAATTCAGGGCACCATTGGGCAAAAGCAAAAATCATGAAGCAAAAACAGATTTATTAATTTGATTGTGATTTATTTTGGTCCAATGATGTCCAATGGCGTAAGGGGTCACTCAGTCCTTTTTATTTCATAAAACATGGAAATATCGAGTCATGGCACTGTATCCTGCTTCTCACACTAAAAAGGAATCCCACATTTTCTCCTCTCGATTTATTGGTTTTGATGATGGAATCTGCCTCAGAAGAGGACATTATTTCACCTTTAGTCAACTATTGTGTTCATTTCCTTTAACTTTTTTTAACCAGTTGTCCTTTTATGACTTTCCTACTCCACAAGGAAGCATGTTTAGTGACTTTAGAAGATAACGCAGTCACACAGACACACACACACACACACACACACACACACACACACACACACACACACACACACACACACACACACACACACACACACACACACACACACACACACACACACTCTCTCTCTCTCTCTCTCTCTCTCTCTCTCTCTCTCTCTCTCTCTCTCTCTCTCTCTCTCTCTCTCTCTCTCTCTCTCTGTATCTCTGTATCTCTCTCTCTCTCTCTCTCTCTCTCTCTCTCTCTCTCTCTCTCTCTCTCTCTCTCTCTCTCTCTCTCTCTCTTCTCTCTCTCTCTCTCTCTCTCTCTCTCTCTCTGCTCTCTCTCTCTCTCTCTCTCTCTCTCTCTCTCTCTCTCTCTCTCTCTCTCTCTCTCTCTCTCTCTCTCTCTCTCTCTATCATTCTGCACCAGTTTATGCCCACAGCTGAGCTGAATGACACACATTAAGAACCGCGACCTCGCCCTTGTTCTATATAATCTCATCTAAATATTTTATAAAAAAAAACAAATATATTTTAGAAACAGGCAACAGGGTATTTAGGTAATATAATTTATTTTGCAAGACGCTAAAGCAAACATCACTTATCTGTATACATACAAAATAAATGTTTAAATCATTTCAACAACGACCTGGTGGAATTCAAACAAAATACAAATGTGCAAAATACGAATGCGGAGAGAAAAGTTGGGCACAGGCCTAAACATTACGCTCTGCATTAAAATCTGGACCATGGAAAATTAACCACTTGATGACAGATATCACAAATAGATTTTTTATTTTAAATAATGATCACCAGTCCAATAAACAAGCCAAACTGGTCCAACTCGTAAACCACCGCTGAAATCATACGTTTTTTGGTTGGCATTTTTTTGCAAACCTAAAAAGAATCAACTTATTCTAAAATAAATGAATGAACCGAGCCTGATAAAATAATGATTACATATTTACTGCAACAATATGCCGTTTTATTTGGATAAATATACACATTCTGTTTCTGTATGACTTTGCTTGGTCTCCAAAGATGACTTCACGCGCATGATAAAATTATCCAAAGACACTGCAGTTACGGAATCACCTAAAGGCTGCGTGTGTCGCATAAGATTAAATCTATCGTGCTGGTAGAGCAACATGTGTGCACTGGGACCAATGGAAAGGCGTATCAGTGCATTTCTAAATGCCTGCGGAGAAAGAGACACCCCGGGCTGCAACTCAGCAACTCAGCTGTCAGCGGTCAACTGCTCACTTCCTCCGCGTCTTATGCTGGGATTTAGACTAATATTTAGATAGGGTTGAGTTTTATGCATGCAGTGCGCCACCTTGGTCCCTGCAGTTTCAGTCATGCATCATGAATGTTACAATTATTGTTTTATGATCATTTGATAATGTATGATTTATTATCTGCCAATTGATTCGATCATGTTTTTAGTGCCTAAATGGTGGCACGGGAGGCATACAGTGTAAAGGTGTAGAGCAATAACAAAGGTTTTTATGTTTCATGGCATTTCTATCTGAATGTGTCACTCTTATTCGTCTATGTTCTGTGTGTGTGTGTGTGTGTGTGTGTGTGTGTGTGTGTGTGTGTGTGTGTGTGTGTGTGTGTGTGTGTGTGTGTGTGTGTGTGTGTGTGTGTGTGTGTGCACGCGCGCGCGTGTGCGCAAATTATACAAATACTTTTGAAATAACATAAAATAGTTGAATGAGGCCTGCACAAAACGGCCCAACAAAACCGTTGACTACACAGGGTTTAGGTCCTGAAATCTATGAAAATATCGCGGTTTCCTTAAATAATGAAGAAACTGTGAGAACAAAAGACAAATCAATGTCTCTGATAATCACTATCCAAAGTAGCATTTTGTATAAGCTATGAACTGTTCATTTTTTAGTTATTCAAATTAAATTATTATTATGTATTCATTGCATTGGGCCTATTGGATGCTAAATCATTTAATAAAAGCACATTTTATTCTATATTCTTAATTCTTAAGGGTCGTTGTTTGTTCGTTTGGAAATATAAGTGCAAACATTTGACTATAAGTAATGGTGAACTGTACATTTTACATATACAATTTGTAAAGTCATGTCCAAAAAAGTGAGTAACAAGTATAGGCCATGCCTATAATGTGCGTTAATAACAGGCTATTTCATATTTTCCCTTTTAGACCTAATCAGGCGTTCAAATGTCCATGTGAACAGCTATTATTTACAAAGCCCGTTCGTTCTTTCATAAAAAACTATTTCTGTTTTTAGCGAGTCATTTTTTAAAGCACGTTGGTCGCTCCGACGCATATCTGATGAGATGACGGGACTCGTAGGCAATACGAAAATCAATAATTTCATTCATATTCTAAAAAAAAAAGAAAAATCACATTTACCCACAGAAAAGTTTAAAATATACCTCAGCTATTTCTTCCAAGGTTGCATCATATGCGATATTGCCCGACAGGGCCCTCAAAATAGTTTAGTCTTAATATAGGCTTAACCTGCTCACTGTAGTCCAACTTTGTTAAGGGAGCCAAGGCAACTGACAATAAAAATATAGGAAAATGAATACATGCTTTCAATCAACAACAATAAGAACACCTCTAGTTCAGATAGTACCAGATAGGCCTACTAAAAGAGAGATTATAGAGATTGTAATAGGCCAATCCTGACCAGCGACCTAAAATCAAATAGGAAACACATGCGGTCCTCCCCTCTGCACGTCAGTGTGTACGCAGGACTAGCGCGCGTAAAAGTGGGGGGAAATTAACGAGAAAAAGGCTTAGGCACAACGTGGCCTATTTGTTTGAATTGGTGGCAAAATGAGATACACACAATAGAGAGTAATAAACGTTCCGTCCGGCTTAAAAAGTATGAATGAAAACGAATACAAGGTACCTTGTCCTCGTTTCCCTTTTTTATTACTGTCTGAAATGGCTTGGTAGTATTGCATATAAGATATTGGACTGCACCAAACGACCAATTCCCAGGCCTATTCATCTTAAATAAGAGGCAGCCACTGTTGGTCTGGACGTCCGCAGTGTCTCGTCTGTCCTCGCCGTGCCGGAGGAGAGGATAGCAGGCCTTCCAGCGATGCCATCAGTCTCTTCCCATCTAAATCAACTCCTGTATTTTGTCAGTAGTCACCTGCGTATTTACAAAGGACGCTTCCGCCTCGACAAGGATTGAAAGGCGATCCGGTATCAATCAAACGTCACCTCCATTACAAATAATGGAATAGACGCACATGTTTTGAGATGAAGTGGTACTATAACGATCCCCCAGACAGATCACCTCTGTAATAACGTTTAATAAAATCGACGCGTGCAATTAAAGTAGGCTACATCATGTGTTATTGCTTTGTCGCGTCTCATCTCACACCTTATTAATTGTTCTGTTTGTTACAAGGGTGTGTCTGAGTTGTTCTCTCTGTCAGTCTGGCCGTAATATGAGTCAAAACCTGCTGCATGTGTATAGTGAGCGTGTCTCCATTAGGAACATCCAAAACAACATCCAATATGTAATCAGCACAGATGTGCCTGCTGGTAACGAGTTTATCCAACCGGGACGCATGCAGTTACAATCCCAACGGTGTAAATTAGATTAAATTCTGCTTTATCGCAGTGTCTTCTGCCAAACACAACGTTCCTTACAGCTGATTGGTAATTAAACTAACTGTGAGAACCATCGCGATACTTGGGGTGCCAGAGGTCACGGTCCGCGGTGAGGCCACGCGCGTTGATCTGACCACTTTATGTTTTGGCTTTTCTTTTTTTATGTTGTATCCCTTTAGTAAATCTAACACAACCAACATCTTTTATGTATTTATAGTATAAAATACATGTGTATTAGGTTAATATAAAAAAAATAGAATTAGAATAAGTCCTGGCGCCAATTGTTATCCCTCCATAATATAGTAATGATCAGAGTCATGATTATAAGAATAATAACAACACTGCACCTAAATTAAGTGCGTAATAATTGTATTTAATAGAAAAAGATTAAGATATAAAGTGGGTGGGGGGTCGGATGGTTAGATCGACGTGGGTGGGACGGATAAAGTAAAAAAATAACAAGGTGTGAATCAATTATGAAGCGTTGCAGTAATATATCATTATAAATTGCAGTATAAATAGAAGACAGTCGAAAGATTTACGAATAACAGTAGATTGACAGCACATACAGTTCCACAGGAACACTCGTGACGGCGCCGGCTTTTTTGGGGGTCGGATCCACCCGGAAAAAAAAGGAGAACCACCCCCCCCCATACGCGTGATTTACAGTACAGTCAAGTATGAAGCGGACATTGACGTTTTTTCCAACTGAGCGGAATTCAAATGCTACACTGGACATGATTGACAAGGCCTTATTCAAATAAAACATCAAGTGCAGAACGTAGACACTCTCCCCCCCCCCCCCCCCCCCCCGCGCGTGGTTCATGGGAGGCGTGGAGCGCTCCCTCCTGACCTTCTTTCAGCGGTAGCGCTTCTCCTCCGGGCGCACCAGAGCACCGACATGACATCACCCGCCACCGACCGGGGGAAGAAGGCGAACTCGTAGTGCGGATGAACCATGTTTTGGTGACTAGGCTACAAGACGACGTGTGCTCGGGACGGAACCAATTAATCCGTGAATAGGCGAACTTTTCGAGTTGGACACGTCTTCAGAATAGCCGTGGGGAATACGCACTGCTTCGATAACCCAGTAGCTGCCGAGTGGCCGAACTATAGACACGATCTACAGCGGCGGAATGTTCAACTCTGTCGGCGCATTCTGGTTTCCATTGTGCACAGCCTTGTCTCGCGTTCTGCGCGCACCCAGCGAGTAGAAAGCGGAGGAGGGACGTGCTTTTCTCAGGGTGCTTTCCTTGTCTATGGACGACAGCGGTCCCCTCTCTCCAAAGGCAAATGCTTTCAGTATCGCCTCTCTGATTTCAGCAGCAGAGCAAGTAGGACACTCGGCTTTTGACCAACGAGGAACTGGCCTGGACAAGGCAGAGCTGCATAGCTGCAGTTCCTATAAAATGCACTACAGTACTGTCACCCGGGAAATGGAAGGTACGAGCTCGCTCTTCGTGATCACCGTGCGATATCATTTGTTCGTTTGGTAAACCTTTCTTGATCTTGTTTTATTTATTATCTCAGCGCGTAAACTAAACAAGCAATAAAACAATACCTCAAAAGTATGCTTATCCGCGCAAAAACCCATCGACAAGTCTAACCGCACAGATGCAAGCAGTGACTGAACGCATGAATGAAATTACTTTGAGGAAAAACTTTTGCGGTTTGGCAAAAAAATGCAAACGTGCAAAACCCTGCAGTTCACAGTTTAAAATACGTCCATCCACGCAGAGCAGACCAACAAGCCGCATAGTCAACTTAATTGGGAGATTATGAAATGCATGAAAGGTGAAGCTATACGAGTAGGGTTTCAACGAGCACCCGTGCGTAATGTTTAAAACACAACATAAAGGCCTTTCCCCTCAGTAAAATGGATATCCGATACTATTGCCTATCCTAACAAAAACATCAATACATAGTCCACTCAATACGGAACGCAGCCTGTTTGTTTGTTCATGCAAATCAATGTTTGTTTACCTTGTAAATAGTTTACTCTCCACTGTGCCAGCCATCCCGTCTATTGTTAACAGTGGCGATGGGGGCGATGCCCTTATCCTAAAGTAAATGGGTGCCGGAAAGCCCATTAAAAAGGGGCGCACTTCACTGTCACTCAGTCCCGTCCCGTGGCGTGGAAAGCATATAGGCCCTACCTGCAGTTCCTTATCTAAATAGAAATAAGAACCGGTTTTATCGTAAAGGGGAGGCCCTCTGTGGGAGATAAGAGAGAAGGCTGGCTTGTAGTTTACCATATGTGAGAGGCGCAGTGCAGAGGCCGCGCGGAATAACTTGGGAGCGCAACCATCCGAGAATACAATCACGCACATACGCTGTATTTTCCTTTATTTTTTTCATTCCGACAAAAGCGTTTTGCTTAACGTTTTTTGCTATTATCGGGATCGGCTGGCAGTTGATGCCTCACCGGATAAATGAACTATCGGGACGGGAACTTTAAACTAGATATAGGTGCTTTGCGCCTTGATCATCATCTTCTATACACAAACTGTATCCTGCACGACTCCAAATATTGTCTTTTGACCTGTTTGTGTGCTATTCTAACGTTAAACGCGTATAGTAACTCCAGTTTTTGGAATGATTTCAGCAATATCCAGTCCGTGGCTGACGCAGCTATCCCATTTTTGCGATGTTGCAGCCTTCACGACGAGTAGTATAAGCAACCTGAATACGGCGGGGAGCTATCATCTGTCCCCCTCCCCTGGAGACCCGTACAGCCAACATGAAGCTCACTTTGAGCCTTGCCCGGCGGCTCAGCACAACTACAACTACCCGGGCTCGAACCCGGGACAGGCGCAACAGAGCGACTCGGGGACGTCCAACTGCTCCTCTTCGTCCTCCAACTCTACGCCCAACAACAAGTCCATAGTGAAGAAAAATCCTAAAGTGGCCAACATTAACGTTCAGCTGGAGATGAAAGCTTTATGGGACGAGTTTAATCAACTCGGGACGGAGATGATAGTTACCAAAGCTGGGAGGTGAGTACACACACACACACACACACACCACAACACACACACACAACACACACACCACACCACACACACACACACACACACACACACACACACACACACACACACACACACACACACACACACACACACACACACACACACACACACACACACACACACACACACACACCAGACAGGGGCACTAATTCAACTCAGATACAGTTGTATGCTATCATAGACAGCTAAGAAACATTGTTGAATTGTATGTTGAGTCTGATGACAAAAATAACCCGAGGTTATGAGAGATGCAGTTTTTTATATACATAAATTGTGTGCGTGGAATTGCGTGAACTAAATAGGATTAAGTCAACACAGGCCAATTTGGGCTTACATGCCTATAGCGTTGACTGTGCTTCACAAAAAATGCACAGGAAAATTCCACAATTTTGGACTTTGAGATCAAGGTGTATATATGGGGATATTTTTTTTATATTTGGTTTAAGAATATCTGGAATCCATGATAGGCCTATATGTTTTCATAAAAATGTGTGGGTCATTAGGGAACTTGATATTTTTATTACAACCCTGATTACAACCCTAAATTAACTAGACGTATATGAAAATTACAATATGAAGAGGAAAAATCTTTATGACATATGATTATTTATTAATATTAACATTATTGTTATTACTATTATGGGATTTGAGAACGATAAAAGCCATCCCCATATTATAAGTGAGCAACAGGTCAAGTAGGACTAGGCATACTGATTAAAGCAAATATGTCTACATTTATACCACGATATTTATTAGTCTTACGGGACTTTTACAAAATCAGTATCCAAAAGGCCAAGCACTTATATTACACATCCTTCAATTAATGGAAAGTTACATACATTTCGGCTTCGTTCTGGGAGCAAAGGATTAGGGAGCAAAATCAATTGCAGCTTTTAGAAAGCTAGAAATAGCGCAGAGAAGCACTTAAATGCTACTTCAGCTTCACCTATCCAAAACTGGCGCTTTGAACACAACCCGTCGTTAATTGAGCGTTGATTTGAGGCTCCCTTTCCCTGGAGCTCCACTTTCAGTGAAACTCTTCTGACATAAGGTGAATATATAATCTGCAGTTATGCCCAGTGTGGTTGTGCGCGTTTGTAGACGTGTGTCCGTGCGTGATGAGGTCGCTCGCTTAGAAAGGCCTGGAATGGATCAGACGGAAAATAAATAATTAAAGTGAATTGCCAGAGGTTATATAAATGGAGCAAGACGGACAAAAACAACAACACATCTCTTTGAATATCAACTCCAGCGATGCCCATAGGCCAACAGTGGCTATCTTTACTACCCAAGTATAGGCTAGGATTGCGCAACGTTGCATGGCGCACACAAATCAAGTAGGCTAGGTGTCGGCCTAATTATGGTTTTATCAAAACAATAAAATAAAGTTAAATTAAATAATGATACATAGGCTTAGGAAAATATATTTTCAAAATCTCGATTTAAACATAGGCATAATACATATAAATGCTGATAAAATATATTGACGCTAACTTTCCATTTGTCTTTCCCTACAAGGCGAATGTTTCCAACTTTCCAAGTAAAAATATTTGGGATGGATCCCATGGCAGACTACATGCTCCTGATGGACTTTCTACCGGTAGACGACAAACGATACAGGTACAATTACACAGAATGTCAGTATAGCCCAACACGATGAAACAGTTGCATAATGACCTTGATTTCATTAATTTAATCGGTGAAATATCTAAAAATATTCAAACGGGACAATTCATTCGACTTTTGGTTGTAGGGTAGCCTACACGAGGAAAACATAATAATAATAACAACAACACGTTTTTCGATTTTGTTTCTTCTTTCCTAGGTATGCATTCCACAGCTCGTCGTGGTTGGTGGCCGGTAAGGCGGACCCCGCCACCCCAGGGAGGGTGCACTACCACCCCGATTCCCCCGCCAAAGGCGCGCAGTGGATGAAGCAAATAGTCTCTTTCGATAAACTCAAACTCACCAACAACCTACTGGATGACAACGGCCACGTGAGTACACTGACAACTGGGATTTTATATGGACATCATGACATGATATAATTCAAAGGACTGCAGAATGCCTCAAGGTTTAAATGAAAATGTATAAGCAGTAAGTGCATTGGGCTTTCTTTATATGTTAGGAACCCCCTCAAAAGCCCACAGCAAAACAATGGCAGCAAGCCACTGGAAACATTTTACTAGTGGAAAATATTCGAGATATATTTAGTCTTCTATTTATCCTAAAAAAGAAATATATAAGGACTGAGCCTAAATGGCGATGGACTAAACTGCCAGCCAGCCTCCATGTGAAATGATTATAGGCCTAGGCATTTAACTACAGTTCAAGTGATTTCACCCGTGTTAAATATGGAATCAAATGCTTCATCGTGTCTAATCTCTACGGGAACTTTGGTGTTATCTTTCAACTCTTTTTCCTCCCTGTGAAAAGCTCAGAAAAGAAAATAAGAAGTTGAAATGCGCATTAAGAACGCTGTGTAAAATGTATGTTGTAACATCAATAACCGTACTGTAATAGGACTATTGACATTGGTTTTCTGTCTTGTTAAAGATCATCCTGAACTCCATGCATCGATACCAGCCAAGGTTCCACGTCGTCTACGTGGATCCCCGCAAAGACAGTGAGAAATACGCCGAGGAGAACTATAAAACGTTCGTGTTTGAGGAGACGCGGTTCACGGCGGTCACCGCGTACCAGAACCACCGGGTGAGTGGCCGCCGACCGGCCTTCAATAGGGGACTATTGGAATGAACTGGGCCTATGGAAATTGCGTTTGAATCTGCGCAGTTTCTATATTATTGTTGGAATATTATTAAAATCCCTGAATGAACGGCTGCATACATGGCTATATGTATTATAACGCAGAGAGTATTTATATTATTAAGCAATTGGGATCCGACTTAAATCTCAGTAGGCCTATAGGCCAAACTGGATACCATTTCTGCATTCCAGACTGCACTCATACGTTTTGAGTAATAATCATAATAATTGTTGGGTCGAAGTAGGCCTATGATTTATTGAATATTGATGATTCCACCGCTTGGCTGCAGAAAGTTTAGAACCATAAGCGACTTATGTCTGTACAGCTGTGCAGCTCTCTCAATTTGTTTAGCATATTAATTATTTTGTGTAAGTTCCGTATTTCCGTATCTTTCTAAATCGGTCATTAGATGGTTAGTTTTAGTAGTTTATCTGCCCTGGATACGGAGACACATGTTTTGAATAGGTTCACTGTAAAATAATAATACAAATAAATAAATAAGCCTGCATACATATATGCCTATTCTTATTATAATAATGAAATAATGGGATTTAAAAATGAATTGATAATATGCAATATTGCCTAGTGGTAAAGATGCTATATATGCAATTTTCTAACACATTTTTTTCTTGATCAGCCATTCAATTTGCAAAGTGGTTTTGATTTTATTACGCCTACATTCAATTAGGCAACTCATCATAAATAGCAAGGGGGGCCGTTTTATACGTTATAATAAAATACATAAACACCAGATTCAATTAATAACAGCCCTTTATTAATATATTTTATAAGCAATGTCAACTGCAATCAGCAAATGATTAATGTGTACCCTAAATCCTTAAAAAAAATATGACACTATAAACATCACCATTACTCAGCAGTTTGCTATTTTCAAACACCACAAGCGTTACTGAAAACGCATTTCTCAAAACCAGAGTTCATTGTGAATAATTAATAATCAGACCAACGTTACACTCAAATGCTGTGTGCAGGTTTCTAGGTCAAACTTAAAAGAGTTTTGTAAATGCCGGGAGGCCTATGGCAAGGGATCTGACTTTGGCCTTTTCTTCATGCTTGCAGATCACACAGCTGAAGATCGCCAGCAATCCCTTCGCCAAGGGCTTCAGGGACTGTGACCCGGAAGATTGGTGAGCGTTCTGAACATCATAATAACAAACTTCAACTTTCAGTCTTCACTTTGGCTCACATATTTATTTTAAATAATGAGCACCTGAAGGATAAATAACATCGACTCAATCAACCCAGGGAGTTTTTTCTTCTGAAATCAAGGCATGGAAATAATTCA
>OLKM01000188.1:453407-459452 GCA_900291075.1 Melanogrammus aeglefinus
CACACACACACACACACACACACACACACACACACATATATATATAGGCCTATATATATATATATATATATATATATATATATATATATATATATATATATATATATATACACACACACACACACACACACACACACACACACACACACACACACACATATATATGTATGTTATAATATGGTGTTTGCGTTTGTCATATTTTTACAGCCCTATTTATTTACTTCGTTTTCATGAGAAATAAAGCTTTATATGATGATTTAGCCACATAGGTTCACAGCAGCCACACAAGACACAGGGCACGTAAACAAACACGAACGCGCGCGTGCACACTTACAACACACACACACGCACGCACACACACGAACACACGCACATACACACGCACACGCACACGCGCGCACAAACAGGAGGCAAGGGTGACCCCATGACCTTCAGGGCCAAGGAAGACGCTATAGTGATAAAGGAGTCCTCCCCCTATTGTGTCGCCTATTCGTGTGCGAGTGGTTCTGCGTGTGGGTTTTGCTCCCTCTATCCATCTATTGACTTCCTAAATGAGCAATTAAGAAGTGATTTACGATGATCGCCAAATCCCCTCCCCCCGCAACCCCTCCGCCGGACCGGCAGGTTGTTGTCCTTCTTATCAGCAGACGTCCGCAGCAACGGGGGCTGGAGTTTGATTTATCAGGAAGGGGCGGAAGCGAGCGCACGCCGCGTCCCGTCCCGTCCAGACTGTTAGGGAACCATTAGGATGAGTGAAGTCAGCGGTAGGTAGGTTGTAAGAACTACAATAACATACACCAACCGTCCTAAAAGTAGAGGCCTTTGGTGTTAGATTAATTTACGAATTACATCCGTGATTTTCAGCCTGCAACTACAAGGCCAGGTTGTGTATTATATTAGAAGCCAATGAAGAAAATAATGAATTAATTGCAATTTCTGGAAAAACTGCAATTAAACATGACGGATAATTGATCGGTTAAAGTGGCAGTAGGCCTACGTAACATTTCAGATAGCTCGTAGCTTGAAGTTGCCTGGATATAGGCTACCAATCAGTCAATTCGGATCGATAATGATTTAAATAGTTGTATAAATAAAATCACATCCTATAACTGATATAAATGCATGTAAAAATGCTAGCCGGCCCATAGGCCTATATCTCTTACTTTTCATGACCTGTTGTTTATGCCAAGATTTGATATAGGCCTATTCATATGCATTAATAGTGTAATGTAAATAGGCTAATTGACCAGGGAACTTGCATTTATAATTTCCACACTAGGTTGAATCTTTATGTATTATGTATGATACATGTATAATATTTAAAGTTCGATACAAAAGTCATGGTCAATTAAAAAGATTAAATGTCCCTGAATTTATATGGCAAAACATTCCTTTTTTGCCATGCAAATTTATTTTGGATTAAATAATTACAATTTAATTATGTTTATGCCGAAGATCAATTTAAAATTCACATTGAATCTGAAGTCTCAGAATGTTTCAAATAAACAGCCAATTGGTTGCACAGGCTCAAAACCAGCATAGGTTCCACTGTATCCTAACAGCCTTATAACCTTTAAAATCGAGAAAGAAATACCCTCTAATAGGGGTTATCCCCCCATCCTTGAATGACAATATTGCAAAACAAATGGACCTGTAATGAATAGCTTAAACTTTCCACCACACTAAGCATTATGACTTCCCTGAGGCAACTTTCCTGTACAGCATGCCATTCTTCTCTCATGGCTTTACACTGAAGTTAAACGCCTGTGTGCTTTTCCAGACCCCCCACAACTGCAGAAGCACTATGGAACAATTGCATATGAGCTTCCATGATGCAACAGTTATTGATTCAGTCGGTGACAACAAAGATGGCGATAGAATACCTTCTACTTGTTTGGTTTTATTTGGTTAAACGAAAAAATAAATAACGACCAAACTCAAAATAATCGCTGATTAACTCCCTAAAATAGGTTTTGGAACAAAATGTAACAGACCTCACACTTTTTCTTTTTATAAGAAGAAAACATTTGACCTGAAGTGCGGACAATAAAGTGCTCCAACAAACAATGCAGACGGTGGTGGTCTGAATGTGAGTCTACTAAACCAACAGGCCTGTGTTCCCCATGTCGGGGCTGTGATTAACCTTGTTTGACAAATACTGCCGGGGTCAGGCCGGAGGGCCGCAGTCGACCTATAGCGCCGTAAGAACAACAACGCTGGGTGACACAGCCGCTCAGCTCCAACTTGTGCTTCAAATTCAAGTGCAATGGAGCAAATCTCCCAGCAGATAAGCCCAGACAATGGCTTAGGTGCATTCAACACCAGGCTGTGCTAGACAATTGGGCTGGCTTATTATGATGCTGACTACTGGCTCGAGAAAAATAGCATGGTGTCGGGCCTTGTGTGAATCAAATGCTAAAACTAGTTTTGTGCTAAAACTTGTTTTATTGATTTTCAGACAAAGTCAAGCCAGTGTCTTATGGAAACACAATGATTAATTTCAGGGATTGAAAAGTCCAGCTTATTCACATATGTGTTAATGTATTCCTTTGCCCACTATAATGTATAATTCAACACTTACAAAACAAACCAATTTTGATGAAGGGTACTTGATGTAAAAAAAAATAAAAAATAAAAACCACATCATCAAAACACCATTGATCAATCGAATAATCAAGTGCTATTCACGCTTAGTGACAGGTGATGAAACGCCACACTCCAGTGTCCAATCAAGTCAAGCATTGGTGTTGAAGTAATTAAGGACCCCCGAAAAAAAGTCAGCCCTTAAAGTTCACCCCCAGGGTACCGAGTCCTCAACCAGTATCCGTTCCTTGATTGTATATGGACCAGAGGCTTATGCGCTGGTCCTTGGAGCCCGCTGCCAGGAGCCTCTGCCGGGGGTCCTGGTGGTCCGAGAAGGCCACGCCGAGCACCATGTCGGCGTGGTGCTGCAGCACTGCAAGCGGCCGCAGCTTCTTCCAGGCGAACACGCGCACGCGGTGGTCCCAGCCAGCCGACGCTAGGAGTTTACCGTCTCCACGGATACACAGCTGGGAGACCCCAGGGTTGACCAGAGTCACGGGGTCCGTGAGCTACAACAACAATCACAAAGACAGACTGCGTGTTAGGTCTGGTTCCCCAACATGGCCACCTCTCGCTCTACTCACAACGCAACAAGTAGATGCATGGAAACATTTCAAATCAATTGCATGCATCTAAATGATGAACTTTCAGCAACGTTAGTTGATGGCTATGCTAGAGTCCTCGATTACCATGAAAATATAATGAAACCATACTCTGTGACGCTTCAAAAGGGGAAAACGGTTCTGAATTAAGTTCAGAACATGTTAGAAACAAAAACTTTGTGATTTGTGGACTGGGAGCCAAAATGGAAGCCTTCGTCCGCCAGACCTGGTGACCATAACCACGGACCTCCGTCGTCGACCAACAGAAAACATTACAGTGCAACAGACCGGCACGCCTCTCGCGCCTTCAACTGTTTGGTTTGTAGCGAGAGTGGGGACTGTGTGGTGTGTGTGTGTGTGTGTGTGGGGGGGGGGGGCACGACGGATTTGAATGACCTTTGTCACGCTGAGCGTTAAGGAGAGCGACGGCCCCATGGTGAAATGCTTGTTTTGTCGAACGGTTGTTGCCTTAAGCACCTCTGATGTATTGTATCCCGATACCACTGCCTGTGATCTACACTGTCCGTAGGACTGTATGAACCGTTGTAAACGGGCAACATTCTGACACATCATAACTAATGGCGGCAGAAGGCCCCGTGGCTGCGGAGGACATTCCTCTGGGCCCTGAAACGTGCTCTTCCTGTGGCCAGGGGATCGCGGCACTTGTGATCAGCGAATAGGACAAGCACATCTGGCTTCGAGAGCCGAAATCAAACTGGACAGCGTAAAATTGACTTCATAAGCGGTGTCCAGGGAGACTAATGGCCCCGTGCAGGAGGAGACGCCAGAGAATGTATCTGCGTGCTCCTGTTCTGGCTGGAAACCCATCTAACAGCCGGCATGTGGAAGATATAAACCAGGTACCCTAGAACGAGCGGAGGAAGTGGAATAGAATGGCTACAGGAGAAAGAGAGCAGGCGGGAATGTCATTGATCAAAATGAGAGAGCAGGAATGTGAATTAAGAACATGCTGTTGTGTTTTCCAATCCTTTATTTTAGTTCTGGGTTTAATTTCTTGGTAAAGCAACCGATCGTCACTAGCCCCGTTTGTGTGAAGTGGCTCATGACTGCTTAGACCGAGGCAGACAGATGCAGCGCTACAAAAGGACATTAGGGATGAAAGACAGATTGTTTTGAACCCCGATATTACCTCAGGAAGTTGGTATGCCTCGACCTCTCACCATCTGGTTTGGATTACGGCCTTGGTAATGATGGCTTTAAGTATCTATTTGTGTTTGTTTTGTTTCCCATTGTTTCTGTCAGAGGAAGACATTTATGCAGTAGAAGGAGAAAGCATAAGGAGGAAATGGGTTGTGATGTAGGAACAGCCATTAGGCAGAGACGGCTGGATAATTGTTAAAACTTTCTCTTGTCTGAGTAGCAGTGTGAGGTGGATAATCTACCACTGGGGGCTTCCAATGGCTGGTGTTGGCTTGTACCTTCCAGTGCTAATTTCCTGTAGTAAAAACCAAAAGTGTTCATTAGACTAACGGTTTCCCTGCTACATCTGTCCAAGTCCTGGCCAACAAGGGATCCCAATACAGGTTGCTTTGGAAAGTATAAAATGAAAATCCATCACACGACCTTTGGCTACGGCTCGGGTTTCAGAGGAAAAACGTGGCTAAAGGACGATGCCAATTCAATTTAGGGATGATTCCTGATGCACGGAACCGTGTTGGTCGCTGCACTTGCTAATTAGCCAGGGCTCAATCCTTAAATGAAATTCCATCTTAGTGCTAACCTGGAGCTTTTGGCTAGTACTTCCACACACCACCATTATTCTTTCACTTTGCTCCCTCACCATCAAACTCTCATCATGTGACTGGCATCCGTCTTAAGAACCCATTCCTTTTGGTTGGCAGTGTGTAGGCTGTCTCTGGCCCGGGGCTACAGCCTGCACATGGCCACAGCACACACAAACCACACTTGTACATAGAACACCTCACCACACCAGAAACAAACGCAGTCCTAAAATGTAGTATTCCCAGCTGGCAAGGAGTCTATCGGGAACCACGTCCGCGGCTTCACTATCCAATAAAAACTCTCACACTTGAGATTTTTTTTTTTTTTAATGTTCCGTCTTTTTTTCAAGTTCTTGGCCAACAGAAAAAAGCCGCTCAAAGAAGGCCTCCACTTGGCACATCTCACTCAAACCCTCTTTCTCCCCTCATTCTCAAATATTTGGCTACAGATTCTGGCGTTCACCTGCTTCTATTGTGAAAACGACCCCATTAACGCTTACTTCACTGAGCCTGTCGGCCCAGGAGATCCTTTTTTGTCCTGCAGTGTTTCTGACACTTCCCACCCCACGGCTTCACGCAGTGGGGAGATTACAGCCTTTTTGTCACTGGCCTGTCAGAGTTGGGCTTTCGGGTGTAACACGAGATGGACATGTCAGGTGGTCCGAGTCTTTCTATTCAGAACGGTCTTAAAATTTTATTATACAAACATAACTAAAAGTTAAGGCCATCATCATTCTGAACAGCTCAGGAAGGCCTCACAAAAATTACCAATTAAAGTCATTCTTCCCTGATCTTCCTGTTCCCACCTAAAAATCTCACCGACCGTTCTAAAAGATTGGCCTTGATTGGCCAACCTCAACCGGTTTCTTAAGCTTGCAATCACGTGGATAAAATGAATAATCCAGGATGCATGGTGGATTACTTTCATACAGGTGATTGGCAGGGGACATGTAGGACCAAAGTGTAAGCCTATTTCTTTTGCACGGCGTCGCGGCCCCTGACGTGAGCTGTCTTCATGTCCAGAGAAAGGCTTTCAAGCCATGCATGGTGTTTACCCCGCCTATACCCGTCCGTTAGTCTTCTTTCTCCGTTTTGAACCCTTTCCCTATCCCTTTAAT
>OLKM01000189.1:0-80000 GCA_900291075.1 Melanogrammus aeglefinus
GACCACGCTAGTCCCTCACAGGGTCATTATGTTCTTAGTTTGGTGATTGATAAAGAGAAAGTCCAGAAATTGTTTGAGCAGACAGGGCACTCAAAATTTGTGAGAGAAAGTGGGGAGGATTTGTGCAGACTGACATAGGCTACTCACATAACATAGCCTAAAATAACGTAGAAAAATGAATAGAAAAAGTTACAGCTAAAAGCCTGGGATATGGTGGGGATTGGTCACGTTGACGGGAATGTTTAATGACATGTGGGAGGGGGTTTAAAAAATAGTCTGGCCCTGCACCAGTCATATTGGTTTGATGTCGAAATTCCGACGCTTTCTTTTTGGCAAGAATGACCAAGTCTTTTTCCGGACGTCCACATTGGACCTAGTTATGCCAGTGACCGCAGTTATTCCCTCAGCTATTTCTCCCCACTTCTTAACTTTTTGCTTGTTGGTGTGGGCACCTTTGAAGCGGTTAAATAAGAGGCCTTTGTTTGCCTCCACCTCCTCAAGCAGAACGTTATGTTCCTCAGGTTTTCAACACCGCTTTTCTCTTTCGTGCCTTATCCATTTTGCAGAAGCCCTACCCTTTTTCCGGATGGTGTTTTATAGTTGTGTCATTTCACCTGACCAATCAATGAAACCTTATGCGGAATCAGATAAAGTCGGCTCTCTTTGCTGCGCAATATGTTTCAGAAATCAGCACATTAAGATAAATGTAGTTGTCACACAAGCTATTTTGGATTTGTGTAATATGGAATTATTTCAGGGGGGGGGGGATGTCGTCAAAAAATGTAGGCCTATGTATAGTGCGTTCAGGATTAGGACTGATATAGCATATGTCGGCCTAGGCCTAATCAATTGTGTTTTAATATCTTTTGCATTCATATTATTGCAGTCAATTATTTTCATAGGCTACTCTGCTGTAGGCGTTGATGGGGGGGGGGGGGGTATTTTAACCCTTTTTAACCCCATTTTCCTGCGACATTCCTGCGTCGCCCACTTCTACATAACCCGTTTCAGCACCGTGTCAGTGATCAGATTACAATCCTACGATCATCGTGAGTGCAGTGAAAGCGCGTTCATGTTAAGAGGAGTTTCGGGAAACGCTCCAAAGAAATTAACGTTGGTTCGAAAGATCCTTTGTGAGAATGATCATACGAGCGAAGATCCATCGGTATCGGGAAACTGGGCCCAGGGCTATTTCCAAGTACGGTTGGGAATAATCGAAGCAAACCTAATCACACAGAAACATCGAAATTGTAAACCTAAAAAGCAATTGGTATGGATTGGTCACAAAAAAGAGGCTTCACTAAAAAGAGAAACGCTTTCTCTCTGCTTCGCTTCCTTTTATAAGTGAAGCAGAGAGAAACGCTTTCTCTCTGCTTCGCTTCCTCTCATAAGTGAAGCATCAAGTGTCTGTTAGCAAACAGTGGGCTCTGTCATTAATGATATGTTTAATCCTGCAAGAAGACTCGCTATGTTTGCCCCTCTTCAACCAACGGTAAACAAAGGCCAGAGATCGACCTCCACTTGCTCACCGCTCACAGGACAAAGCAGCAGATGTGCATCCAGTCGTCCATCAGCCATTGAGTGTGTGGCCATCAGACATGAAAATGACACAAAGCCCACGCAACCCAACGTGCCTTTTAATGCATCCTCCTTCATTTGTAAATCCCTGGATGTTTAATTAAAGCATACTTGCCACACTTGAGATGCATCTGGCCCGGACCCGAGGTATTCAGGGCCTGGTGCACTTGGCTGTGCTCCAACGCACACTGTGACACATGAAAGAGAGCGATCAGGGATGCTCGCTGGTGGAATACAATGCAGGTAGGTAGGCTTACTGTTTCAGCCGCACAGCTCGAGCACTATATGTAATGTGATATACTTAGATTAATGTAATTATTCAATTTTACTAGCAGTGGTGGGATGGTAATACTAATAATAGTAGTATAATATTTCTCATGACTTAGTGTATATCTTCAATCCCTCCTTGTTTGTAGTTTTGATATTTGATTTAGTTTATTAAACTAGATAGTATCACATCTCTTTTTGTAAGTGCAAGTCTTGTTATTCCTAACATAGGGCCTATCTCTTTTCCTGAACAACAATCTATAAAATCGTTCCAACATTTGTGTTCAAAACAACCTTGTCAATGGTCTTTAATAACCTTAATAACAGCATTTTACATAACAGAGAATTTCAGACACAATGCGATTGCCAGACCAAAGCCCCGCTGCACATCGGCGCCAATGCACTGATGCCTGTTTAACCACTCGCTCACACACACGGGCGTGCAAGGTTCTGCCCGATTGTGCCAGTTCCTCTACCAGCACGTCGCTTTCTGCTGCTGCGCGCGTTATCGCGATTGGTCCCTACAACAGAGGTTCTCTCAATTTACAGAACCTTATGAAAGATCAAACGGCTGTGAGATGACTCCATCATGAAAACAAACCATCGTGTCTCATCCTTGCAGGTCAGTTTATTAAAATAAGTTGTTGTGTATATTATGAACTGCGTTTGTGATGTCTTGATTGAAAACTGTGATAGGCTGAAAGAAAGTGATTTTTATTAGGCTATTTAACAGTAGGCCTATATGTTAGTTGATACATGTTGTTTGTTGTCAAGCAAGTTCCTAATGTTTAAATGTCAATTTGCTAAATTTATGATTCCGTTTATTTTGATGTGAACTGTTAATGGGGTGTAGCCTATAGGGTAAAGGATGAAACACACCTCTATTCAATGCCTCGGGAGCTCTATGAGTGCTGTATGCAGCGCTCAACTATTTTTCTTCTTAAGTGTTATTCTTTCTTTCTTTCTTTCTTTACAAACTTTGGGACCCATCTACTTCCACATTTTTTCTCCTAGAGACTCCATTCAATTTTAAAATATTCTGATTATCTTTGAATCGCGCTTCCTTTCAGATTTTTTTTTACAAACTTTGTAAGATATTCTACTTCTGAAATATATTTTTTTGAAATGCAAGTCAAAGTCAGAATTTCGATATCATTTGTGATTTTTTCATAATCTGTTTAATTTCATAGCCGCTTCGTATATTTTCACGTTGAGGCTAGAGCGGATCACGTGATCACCACCAAGGTGGACAACGTCAATATTGAACCCAGAAACACAATGTCAAGCTTAAACGGTTACGTTATTTCTTGTTATACTGGCGCTAAAATGATTAACCTATTGGGAATATGATCGTTATATATCAGACGTTTGTCTTTGGGGACCCCCAAATACGTATCTATATGGTTAGAGGCTATATAGCCTACGTGTGTTTCTCTCTCTAAATTCACTACTCACTCCGCACGCATACTACGCACTGGCTCCGCTATTCTCTTGCAACAAAGGTCAATAACGCACGCACACGCACACACATTCTCAGAACAGCTATATTTAATCTAAAATGTATTCAAACCTGATCACATTAGCTATTTGTGGAACTCTTCACTTTATTTGTTTCCAACCATTTAATTTTTTTTAAATTGAGTGCATGTGTAATATAAAATGGTAGGCCTACCCAAAAATACTAAGTAGCTTTAGTAAAACCTCCCTTTTGATCAAAAAGATAAACTGCAATCTCCTCTTTGATTCAAATAATACTAAGGTCCTGGAGAGGGTAGAGATAATAGTTTGTGGTATGGGAGACTGATAAGAATGTTGTTCAATTCAAATGAGTTGGACATGATAGATTGCCGTTGGACATGATAGAATGCCGTTGAATAATCTTTTTTTTTTTCTTTTTGCATTATGTTGTGAACCAGGCAATTTTTCAGCCCCATAAATTATAACCTACCTTAAACTATTGTGGTCACAATAATATGTCTTAACATAATTGATCTCACAATGTGTTGACAAGGTGATGGTGATATGCTCCACATATTTGAATGGTGGAGTTGATTTGTTTGTCTCCACATAATATACAGTATATGATTTACTGCTGAGTGGAAGGCATTCTCCTCTTTTTTGAAGTGCCACAATGAGACTAATAGGCAGAGAAATTTGGACGGAGGCAATCTTACGAAAACAGACTCAACCATATACAAGTAATTTGTGTCCAAGTTTAGTTTGACCGAGCTGGCATTTGGACAAATAATTAATCAGGTTTATTTCTGTTTGTATTAGGATAAGCAAAAGTATTCAAAGGCACGTTTAAAATGTTTCCTGATTAATTGTTTGGTGGTTCATTGAGTGCATTTTTGTTTTCTTTTTAAAACCAAATCCTTAGAACTCTTATTGATCACGGTTATTAAAAAAAAAAGAGTAAAAGACTGAAGAATTGATAATCACATGAGACGCGAGTATCGCTGCGGGGACGGGCAGACTGAAAGACAAACAACATGACATCTTAACAGTCAGTGAACAGCAAACAAACACCAAGACACGGATAAGACTCTCTCACACACACACACACACACACACACACACACACACACACACACACACACACACACACACACACACACACACACACACACACACACACACACACACACACACACACACACTGGTCACAGTGGTCCTCAGGGTGTGTGGGGGCTGGGTTCTGCTTGCTGTGTTGAGACAGGCCCACCGAACACACACACATAGTTCTGTAATGATGATGCAGTGTCATTTCTGATCAGGTCGTGAACTTCGACACACAGTCTCCCAGTGCTGTCACAGCTTTTATCCCTCCTGAGATGGGCTAGGTGTCAAAGAAGTTGTAAGCTGAAATAAATAAATAAAATAAAATGTAAATGTCGGAAAATGTATGTCTTCTGAGGGATTCCCATAGCAAAGAAAAATATGATGTATTATTATTACTATTGTAAACCAAAAGCAAAAAAATAAGCAACTAATGACATAAAACTATGACAATTATGTTGTATTAAGTATATACAACATATAAATTCATACTGATAATATATGATCAGTAAGAACTATATAAAAGTATTAATATTGTATATTACATTAGTATTAAGTCCCACTGACCGGTGTTCCTCAAAAGGAAATCAGCACTTTAGATGTAAAACCTGTTTGATAGCAGAAACATGTTAACTGTCTTTGTAACTTTGATTTCCATCTCATAACTGAATCAAAATCACAGAAATATTTACAAAGAATAACATTTTCAGCAAAGAACGGTTTATAAAAGTGGACATGATTTCAAAATGTACCTTTCATTGGTAGTTCTGTCATTGATTGGATGCTTCAGCCACGAGTAGAAAAACATAATCTATCTCAATGACACCAGTAAACTAAATAAATACACTGTATGATCATCATTAAATGCCTCAAATATATTCCGTAGTTTGAGGATGACAAGTTTGTCACAGTCTGTCGGATGGGGCGATGAGTTCTGCTCTAACAAACCTGATGGCGGCTGCCTTAAGGGAGAGAAAGGCTGTCTCCAGGCCATGACAGCCAGTGCACCGTTTGACAGCGAATCAGTTCCATGATTGCATTAACAGGTATTTAGCATCAACTCTCCCCAGTTTAGAATACGCTTGCCAAAGTTAATCATCGTCTCTTTTGTATCAAAATAATGACAATCGAATAGAAACGGAGCAGAATCTGGTTTCTCTCGACAACCAAACAAGACGGTGCATGTTTGAGATAAGAGCGCAGCGTTTCAGTCCGACAGGCTTATAGTCTCACTTGGGTGAGATCACCTAACAGGGATTTAGATAAATGTGTCCATCAATGGAAACGTTTAGACAGTTGTGAACACAACTAATGAGGAATTTGCATCTCGCTACGCTTTGAGACCCCAAAAGTAACAACTCAGGGGGTTGCGGGGGATGTTTTTGTGCACCCTTGTTACTAGGCCTACTATTTCATGTCGTCTGTATTGAACTAGTCAGACTTCAATAAACCCCTGGATTTTCTGCCATCACAAGACCCAGATGGACAACAGCAGCCTGCACCCTCAGACCCCTGAGCCCTCCGACACCAGCCTCCATGGCACCGCCCCACCCTGCACCACAGAGCGCCACCAGGCCTCCCGCCTGCTTCTCTACAGCCTCCTCAGCACCGCTGTGGTCTGCACCGTGGTCGGCAACCTGCTGGTGGTCCTCTCCATCGCCTACTTCAAGCAGTTGCAGTCCCCCACCAACTGCTTCGTCATGTCCCTGGCGGTGGCCGACAGCCTTGTGGGCCTGGTGGTGATGCCCTTTAGCATGCTGCGCACCCTGGACGGCTGCTGGCGGCTCGACGCCCTCTTCTGCCGCCTGCACTCCAGCCTGGACGTCATGCTGTGCAGCGCCTCCATCTTCCACCTCAGCTGCATCGCCTTCGACCGCTACTACGCCGTGTGCAACCCGCTGCTCTACTCGCTGGTGATGTCGCGGGGCCGCGTGGCGGCGCTGATCGTGGGCTGCTGGGCCGTTCCTATGCTCATCTCCTTCGGCCCCATCATGGGGGGCCTCCACGCGGTCGGCGTGGATGTCCCCCTGCCCCCGGACGTGTGTGTGCTCCTGGTGAACCGTGCCTACGCCATCACGGCCTCCCTAGTGGCGTTCTACCTGCCCATGGCGGTCATGCTGGTGGCCTACTGGAAGATCTACAAGGCCGCCAAACGGCAGGCAATGCAGATCAGCGCCATGGAGAGCCAGATGGCAGCCGGCGTGGGGAAGGACTCGAGCAAGAAGCAGCGGCACCGCAACGCCATGCGTAGAGAGAGGAAGGCGGCCAAGACCCTGGGGATCATCATGGGGGTCTTCCTGCTCTTCTGGATGCCCTTCTTTACTGTCAACATCGTGGACCCCTTCATCGAGCACAGCACCCACGCACTGGTGTGGGACGTGTTCCTGTGGCTGGGGTACATCAACTCTTCCCTCAACCCCTTCCTTTACGGCTTGTTCAACCGCTCCTTCCGCAGGGCCTTCCTCATGATCATGGGGTGTAGGGTCTGTCTACCTGGCGCGTCCCCCAGAATAGACCTCTCTCAGTCTCAGGAGGGTGCTGAGCACACTGATCAGCAGTAGAGCACTTTCTGTTGTTTTTGTTTGTTTGGTGTTGGATTTAGGGATTTAGGATCCCATTATGTTCAGTTTCGTTCATCATCACAAGGGCTTTAGGCAACTCGCTTATCGTAGATTGGTTCAGAAGTGTAAACACAAGTAGAAAATGAAGGAATTCATTAAAGAACACATTTGCGATGCCAGAAATAGCCCACTCAAAGGGATTGAACAAATGTATTATGTGATTGTATGTTTGTACAGCGTCTCCAGTATTTTCAAAGCTGTAATGTGTCAACTGACTTTGGAAACAATAGGCTGACATAACTTAAAGAATAAGAGCTTCAATGTAATTATCTTTATTAGAATTTCTCAAGTTTAAATGATTCCCATTTTATTTGGATATAAAATCACGTTAACGTAGCATCCTAACAAGATTCAGCCCCTTATGATGATCTACATAAGGGGGCAGGATGCCAATTTGTTTGAAAGAGATGTTCAATGAGGTAGTGGCTCTGACCCAACAGCCGGGATCAGCCGTGGCACCAGGGCCTGGAGCCACTTTATTTAGACGGCCCGACTCTGACTCAGATGTAATACACATAATGTCATAGAAATATCAACATAATCAGCATTGTTAATTCCATCCGCCATTGTTTATTTAAAGGTGCTAAATGTAATAAATAAGCTTTACTAAATCATAAAATGGCCATGATATGTCATCAGAAAGTAAGGAACAAACTTCTCCTTTGAAATTTCAGTTCCATGTCTGAAGGTTTGTTTTTGTTTCAGCCTTGTGTTATGTTTCACCATTCCCTGAGTCCTCCGGGTTCCCAGATATTAAACCAATTGGCACAGAAACACAGTCTGCTGCAGCACCATGACCAGAGCCGTTCTAAAACACGGGTTAATCTTAAAGATTCATTTGGGCAATTCAAGGCAAATGCAACATGAGCTCATCATTTGCCGACAAATAAGTTGCACATGTATACATTAGCTAATGAACTTGGACTGTTCTGCTCTTTGTCATTTGTCATTATCAAAAAAAATATTATTTGCTTGTGTCAAAAAAATCATGTTGCGCTCGGCTTGTGTTACGACTTGAGGTCCCACTTGGGCCTCAAGTCTGGGGAGGAGGGTGTGGGCGGAGACACCTCGCTCCTGTAGTTGGAATTTGGACTGCATTACCCATTGGAAACGCTTGGTGTCAATGTAACATATCGTGTTTGAAGAGTGCTGAACCCTTCAGATAAGAAGGGCAGGGCAAAGTGGTTTAGTGGGTATTGTGCCAAGTCAGTTCAACTGTAAGAACCTAAGAGTATATGTTATATTTTGCATTTTTAATCTGTGGTGATGGCAAATTGCTTGCTGGTCTACTAGCATGGTTTCCATAACACCTGTCTATGGCAAACTCACAGCACATGCAGGAACACACCACATGCACACCCGCACCACGTCACGCCCACCCCCCCCGCACCCCCGCCACACACACACACACACACACACACACACACACACACACACACACACACACACACACACACACACACACACACACACACACACACACACACACACACACACACACACACACACACCGGGGTACGTTCAGTATGAATCCAGACCCAGAACTACTCTATAGTATTTCCGAGTTTCAATTCATGTCAACCTGCTTGATTTCTTAAGTACAATCATTCAAAGACTTTTTCATTAATCATAACTTCGCTAGACAAGACACTTCAGTAATATGACTTTGGTGTGCCAACAGGCCAAGGTGACCAAGCTCTGCTCTGAATGACATGTTCTTTCATTGTGTTAGATAATATATTTAATATTCATGTTGCTTAAAGACTGTATGTTTCTATACCGAATAGTGGATGATATCCCCCACACTAATTCACTAAAGCATCTGTAACCAATATTAATCATCAATAGTACTTGTAAGTAACGATTCTGCTGAAGATAATTTAGTATTTGCACCCCTGCCACAAATGTAAACAATGGCCATATAGCACTTTCCTCTACTAGAATCAATGTGTTTAGGTCAGTACGGAGTTTGTGGACAAAATAACAGTGAATCACCATACAAGTACTTTACAAAATGGTGTATCACAAAGACCAACATGCTGCATTAAATTATCAAAGGAAGAATCGGCACTAGTGATTTTGACTAATTACAATGGTAACGGGTCCTTTACTGAAGTTAGCATAGTCTGTTAAGATGCATTGATCAGCCAGACTGGCACCGCCGTTCAAATGTGATAGATAGATGCAATGGTGTTATTATCGAAAACAGTTGACAATGAAATCCAAGAGCAGAATGAAATGTTTATCATTTTATATTTACAAAATTACAGGGTTATTGGACTTGTCCTATCACAGATGAATGCAGCTTGTTGTCCCATAAAACGGACAGTAGCAGGAATTCCATTTACCCTCTGATATCTTGACCCGACACACGCAAAATCCCATTCAATCTATTATAATTTTGCAGCATATTCATCCCAGGCCAGACCTTTACGTGGAAAACAAGCCTCAAGCTCGATAAATTCCTTCCACTGCTATTCAAAGCTGACACACCTTTTATGTGTATATATATATATATATATATATATATAATATATATATATATATATATATATATATATATATATATATATATATATATATATATATAACATGGTCGTTATTTTTTCCATCCCCTTGTTGTTTATTTGACAGAGCAGGATTGACAAATGCTTTGTAAGAAATGACAAAATACTTTAACATAACAAGGACAGTGAAATTGAGCTCACTGCTAACCGTCGACCAACAGCGGTTGTCTCAGCAGTTAAACGTTCCTCTCCCCGTAATAAATAACATAAGCATTTGTTGCAGCTCAAATTAGCTCAACCCCAAACCCCAAGTCAAAGTCACAGTGTAAATTACTTTCTACCATCAAGGACCTACATCCCCATGTGTTGCTCTGCAGGTTTCCCACCACCCTCCCCCCTGCGGCCCGTCTCAGGGCCATCAGCACTCCCCACCTCACTCCTCCTCCTAAATGTCAGTCTCCTTCAGGTCGTAGCAGTCTGGGAAGTCATAGACCTGATAGCTGCCCGGTTCGCACTCGCCGTACATCCCCATGGACACCGTATCGACGTCGTTCCTGTGCAGCGAGGAGCCGGAGCTGCCCCCAGGTCCCGCCCGCCGAGTCCCCCCCCCTTGTGGTGATCTTCCTCGACAGGCTGTTAATCTTCTCCCTGAGCTGGAAGGATGAGGTCCGCAGGGGCGGGAACAGACGCCAGCCCTTGAAGCGCAGAGAGCTCCCGGTCGACGGCGAGGTCGGGTACACCAGCGACCCGCCCACTCCGCCGATGCCGCCGTCGGTGGAGCCGTGTTAGGGCGGAGGCCGGCCCGTACCCCCCCCTCCCCATGTGGTCCCTCTGGATCCCCTTCACGGCGGTCCGCCACCGCTGGTTGTAGAAGCGGCGAAGCCTGCGGCGGCGGCGCTGGCAGCGGCAGCGCAGCAGTCGGGTGAAGGCGCGCTGGAACTCCTGGCTGGAGCAGGGGTAGATCATGGGGTTGATGCAGCTGTTGAAGTAGCCCAGCCAGAACACCACCTTGAACAGCGTGTCGGATGGCTTCAGCGCTGGGAACAGGGAGCCTAGGGGGAACAGGTGGGGGGGGGGATGAGAACACGTCAGCACATTCATCCAGGATTTACGGGAATACAAATAAGATAATCTAAGCATGGCATACATGAACACATATATGCCATGATTTTTAATGTAAAGATATACATAACAAAGTCTTATATGAACTGAAATATATATTTATAAGATATAAATAGGCCTATATACAGCGGCTGAGATAAGAACTATACATCAACAAATATATCCATTGATATTTAGCTAGTAAAGGTTATTTATCAATTCAAACACACACAAATATATGTATGTGCAGGATGGATTTTTGCAACAACGTTCCTTCGTTTTTTAACCACTTTCTGTTAATGTGTAAAATGAAATGCATGTATAAAGAAAGAGATACGTTTAACAAACACCCTATTTATCGCAACTAATACACATGCTTTGATTTGATCAAACAACCAACAGCAATAGTCCTATTTGAAACTTTGCAGCCTGTAATTTATGTGGGGAATAATGTTATTTGCAAAAGGGACATCCATCATCCAAATGCAAATCACAATCAGAAAAACGCTGGAAAATGAGATGATCCAATTTTAATGTGACGCAAAAATAGGTTTGGCATGGTTTGTCAAACAGAGGAATAATTTTGCCAGGGGGAAAGAACTTTGATTGGATTTATTTTCATTATCAAACGTTTTACTGTATCCATGGTACCTCTCTGCTTCTTCTTGACTGATATGCGGGGGATTCATCTCATCTTAGTATAAATACAAGATGTGTATATTGATAGCACATTTGTATTATACATGTTATTACATTAGGCATGAATTTTTGAAAACTAGTTGCTCCCAGAATGTGTCCCACTTTTCACACCTTGTGTCCCTGCAGTGGGTTCAGCTAATGGCAACATCCACTGAGCTTCATAGTATTGTTATATTATATACCCACTGCGCAATGTGCCGTCGGAGTGATGTCTTTTCACACAAACACACACACACGCACGCACACACACACACACACACACACACACACACACACACACACACACACACACACACACACACACACACACACACACACACACACACACACACACACACACACACACACACACACACACAAAAATAAATGTATGCTTGAAAAATAACTTAGCGTTACAAAACAACCCCCTTCAGTGGACCAAATTTTTACATCAAATAATGACAGAGAAAAGACGCCAATCCGACATCACATTGTGCAGTGGGATCATGTATACATATCCTGCACCTCTCATAGGCGTCTGAATGACGTCCAAAAAATGTACCTAGTTCAAAGGTGAAATGTTGAACGTCAATATGACGTCCAAGTTGGTACATGGTTTGACATCCAAATAGTGTACCTAGTTTGGACGTAAAATAGATGTCCAGAATTGGTCATGGACCGACAGACCAGATATAGACATGACCTGCACATCTATCCAACGTCCAATATTTAGTGGGTACGAGGTCAAGGAGGATGTTTACTATACAGTTTGTCAACTAAGAATCCAGTCCGGAGGAATTTCAGTTCTATATCGTTATTCGCTAAAGACTTAATTTAATTCGACATCAGCTGTTGATTCCCAAATTAACCTCCCTCACAAACAAGGTTTGGAAGGTTTTTGCGATTGGGCTGAACAGTAAAAAAACGAATTGCCGTTTATGGAGAACCAATTCTCTCAATATTAATGTGGCCCATGATGTGATAGTGCAGAGCTACTTCTCCTACACTGCAGCGCTTCTCAAGCCGTGGATCAGGGCTCCTGGGCCACACTCCAAAACACTGTTGTATTGTTTTAACATGCACTTCATCTGCAGATTGAAAGCTTAAAATCAACTTGATTAAGAGATTTGTGTTCATCTGTTCAAGTTTGCTGTTGATTTAAGTGGGCCCAAGAGGCTGAGGGTTTGGGAAAGGCTGCCACACAGTATTGTTATGTTAGCCATCGTGCTAGCATGCTGGGTTCACCCAGAGCCTAGTAGCTCTACTGTTTCCTGGCGAACGTCAGTGGGAGGTAATTGCTCATAATTGTGTCTCCCAGATGAAAGCAAGATTCTGCAGATCTGAAATAGCCTCATGATTATGTGTGCCATCCAGCTGACCCAGAACAAACACGCACACGCACACACACACACACACACACACACACACACACACACACACACACACACACACACACACACACACACACACACACACACACACACACTTTGTGCTGGAAAGATGTATCTTAGGTTGTAGGCTATCTAACAATGTCCAGAGGCCTTTATCACAGAGGTGTAATATTGGTGACAGTTTCTCCGTCCTGTCTCCCCACAATGTCTTTTATGTTTCTTGGACGGAATGTAACTGGGAATTTCGTTGCTTCTGTAACATGTGCAATGACGACAATAAATCTATCGATCTATCTATCTATCTTGGTGTATCTCATTTAGTTCATTATAGGCTAGGCATGCCAGTGGCCTTAAGTAAGGTCATGAGATACACCTGTGTTCTCCTCTATTACACCCGTGTGAGGAAGACCTTTAGCTCTCTAATAAAGATCCTGCTTCAGCTGCATTTATACAAAGTATTCTTTGATGAATATCCTACATGTTAGTGTCAAACAAGGCAAGCAGACATTGGTGACTCATTTGTGGTCAAGCATCAATGTATATAATCTTGGATCCAGCAGTCCTACTACTTTATAGCAGAACTAGGGGGCAGATGGCACAGAGTCTGGGCCAAGAAACCAACGGCGGCGTTACGCTTGTTTACATGCAAAGTTATGCATGTGATTAGTGGATGAAGCTTTCAGAAGAGGATTTGGGGAGTGTATTTCTGCAGTCAACACGTTGTTGATTGTGAAAGGTTTACAGACACTTTGCTACTGTAATGGGGGCGTTTAGCAGAACCCAAGTTCACAGACAGACGATTGGCGCAGGATGAGTACAAGGCTTGGACGGACCAGGAATAGGGAACGGGTAAGCAGACAAACCGACAGGGACTCAACGGCAGGCGGGATAATAGTCAGACAGGCAGGGGTCGGCAACGGGGGGGGGGGGGGGGGGGCAGGCTAGTGGATCAGGAGCCGGGGACAGAAGAGCAGACAGACCAGCAGGGGCTGGGCAGCAGGCAGGATAGTCAGACAGGCAGGGATCGGCAACGGGAGGCAGACAGGTGGATCAGGAGCCGGGGACAGAGGAGCAGACAGACTGACAGGGGCTGGGCGGCAGGCAAGGGAGTCAGACAGGCAGGAATCGGCAGCAGGCAGGATCGGAGAAGAATCAGGAGTCAAGTCGCGGGAAAGCTCTGAGAAACTCCAGAGACAATCTGGCAGGGAATGTTTGGAAGGAGAGGACTGAGATAGGGGGAGCACAGGTGAAGGTGGTTGGGTTAATTAGGAGAGATCAGGGTGGCAGGCAGGTGAAGGCCTAACGCCCCAAAACCAGGGGCGGACCATGACAGTTACAGTACACAAGTACTGGCTGAGTTTGTGTTTGCCAATTACCTGCTAACAGATCCCTGCTTCAAACAACATGATTAGTCCAAAAACAAATACGAAGTGAAAGAAAAGTGACTCACCCAGATGTGAGCGCGTCTGCAAGCAGACTTTAATTTTCTGATTTTTGAGACGATTATATGCGTTACATGAATGTCAGGACGAGTCAGAGCTCCACTTCACCAGCCAACTGATCACTGGCATCTGTGTCTCGCTGTTCATTAATCCCTTTACACTCCCTTAAATACCCCGCAGTTCCAGTTCACCTGAAGCACTGGTGTTTTTTCCCATCGTGTAGGCATCCCTCATGTCTTTTCACGGTTCTATCCATGTTGTTCCCTGTGTTTGTATTTCTGCCAGGCGTTGAACTAATGCACGCATCGTCTGCAAACTGCCTATGGAGAAATTTAAAAATATATTTTTGTATTTTTGTTTGGAATCCCTGTTCTGCAGGCCTACCACTCCATCCACGACAGAATGGTGACAGGATGATTTTACAGGACAAGCTTCACCCATGATCCACCTCAAGAACGGGATGATGAAATCCTGTTAAACATGAAGAAAAAAGCTTAGGCTTTTGGCAGGCCAAATTATTTTTTGTATAAATAAAAATAATTTGTAGGCCTTCGCTTCACCAGCGGAATCCCATATTTATGTACTTGTTGCTAACTCACGAAAATATTGCTATAGTGCAAATCAGTGATAAAACCCATTCCCCATTCCCCATAGGGGAGGGGAGAGCCCTATCCACCACTAAAACACTACCCTGCCCAACAGAATCACAGTGATTCACTTCTCACTTGCTACCCATTACCCATAGGATTATGAATGTTGTCCTCAAGAGAACGGTTATCTTTATGGCCACACTTACACACGGAAGAGAAGCTACCTTTCCCAAGCTGTTACCTTGGTGTGGAGCTATGGAGCCCGGTCATTTTGGGGACCAGTGCCCCATGCCTCTGTGTTCCATGCTCATTGTTCTGCATCACCACCCCTACCATCTTCATCTGAGATGTGGGATAGTGTAGTGCTTAGTCTGCTCTATTCCAAGCACTGAGATTCTTGGTTAGATCCATAAGTGTCCACAAAAGGAAAATAAAATGGTGTGTGTGTATATTATATGTATGTATGTATGTATGTATGTATGTATGTATGTATGTATGTATGTATGTATGTATGTATGTATGTATGTATGTATGTATGTATGTATGTATGTATGTATGTATGTAGAGAGAGAGAGAGAGGAGAGTGAGAGTGAGAGAGAGAGAGAGAGCTTAATATTTAATATATAACATTTCATATTTATCGCTCAATAATCTAACTGTAACAGATACATTAAACTGTCTGGTAAATATAAATATTTAATAATATGTAAATATTTAATGATAGACATAAGGTATTCTGCTTCTACTGAATACTACTCCAAAATAATACAAAATCCTACAAATATTTGTAACATATATCATCATAATTTAGCTTGAAGTTCCCAAAAAAAATTAGCATTGTTCACTATCTAGTTGAAGAGGTACTTTATTGTGTTGTTTTCCTAGTTGAAGAGGTACTTTTGTGGAGTTTCCCTCATTGAAGAGGTAGTATAATATTGTGTAGTTTTCGTAGTTGTAGAAGGAACACGTTTCTGTGTTGAATGCCGGTGGACGCTGGTGGGAGGACAGAGGACCCGGTTCAATTCCCGTTGTGGAGAACTCAGGCTGTAGTAAGTAGTTGTTTGACCTGCCCACTGTCTGTTAGAATATTATTAAACTTTTATCCAGTGTTGTTGGAAAGCTGATTGCTTTTGAGGAGATAATGAAGGGGTGTGTGTGTGTGTGTGTGTGTGTGTGTGTGTGTGTGTGTGTGTGTGTGTGTGTGTGTGTGTGTGTGTGTGTGTGTGTGTGTGTGTGTGTGTGTGTGTGTGTGTGTGTGTGTGTGTGTGTGTGTGTGTGTGTGTGTGTGTGCGTGTTTTCAAGATCCAGCCTTTTGGAGAAGGCTATTTTCTCTTGACATAGATTGGGCTCAGATGAGTTGGCCGCTTCAAACACTTTTTCAAATGCAATATACAGTATATGGGTTCATCTTTTATGTTGTAGCCAGGACATGGCCTGGGAGAAAGGAGGGCCTAAATTAAGAGTGTTGTGTTGGTGAGGGAGAAACCTCCTTAACTGAACTGACATTCCGACATTGTCCCTATGCACGTTCGGGGACGCAAGGGTAATTCATGCTATTGGTGCGGCAGAGAGTAGCTAAATGTAAAGCACTGCTAGCCAAATGCTTTCATGGGACTCAAACCTCCTTTAAAGTTGTAGTGAGTGAACTATGCAAGCTGGTGCAAACCAAAAATCCCTTCCTCACAGCCTATGCACAATATGCACCCATCCAGACACATCTTCTATGGGTTGGAAATGTGCATGGGTTTTGCCCGTTTTCTGCAGATACATTTTTGCTTTGAAATGTTGCATATATCACGGATCAAAGCATTAGAAGACTGACTCAGACTGAACACATAATTTAAAAACGTATCGTGTCACTTCTAGTTCAAATGATTTATCTTGCATTGCTTGCCTTCAATAACAAGGCCAGCATGTCTCATCTTCTTTTGACTTCTTATGGCCGAAACCATCCAGATTTCTGTGTTTGGATCAAAAACAATGTCCGTCCAACACACGTTAAATTCGCAAAACCCCATAACTTCCATTGTTATCCAAAAGACAGGAAGCAAGTACAAGTATGATGGATGTTGGGCAAAAATACACAAATTGAATGGATGTTGAACAAATATGAAGAATTCTGCGGATCAAAGGAACAGGATGTGCCTTTGTCACCAGTTGTAATGTTATGTGGGACAACAATCGAAACTCCATGGCACTCAAATCAAACAGCAAACAGTATCTGTTGGAGGAGTCACGTTAAAATTGTACCGGGGGCGAAAATTGTACCGGCCTACGTCATCGTTTGTTTACATCCTGACAACCTGCCCGGCAACAGACGACGCGATGCAGAAAACATGTTTCCAAACGACGAAATAACATAATACAGATAGCGGATCGCTATCTGTATTATGATAGATAGCGATAACAATTGTTTTTACTTTATATTTGTATTGTATTTAATTGTTTAATCGAAACAATAAAAAAATTTGCGCGCGAAACGGGCGATCGCGTCAAATGACAAATGTCATTTGACGCGGGCAAAGCATACGTCATTTGACGCGATCGCCCGTTTCGCGGTCAATTTTTTTTATTGTTTCGATTAAACAATTAAATACAATACAAATATAAAGTAAAAACAATTGTTATCGCTATCTATCATAATACAGATAGCGATCCGCTATCTGTATTATGTTATTTCGTCGTTTGGAAACATGTTGTCAGGATGTAAACAAACGATGACGTAGGCCGGTACAATTTTCGCCCCCGGTACAATTTTAACGTGACAGAGGCAGTGCAAAAAATAATTTAATTCATATTTAGGCATTTAGCAGATCTTGTTATGCTCCTTGTCCTGTAATATTTCCCGGAATTTACTATTGAGTTATGTTGTTGTTTTATCCAAAAGGACAGTGATTTAAAGTAGAGATACAGATAAGCTGCTCACACTGGGGATCTCACCCAGTGCTTTTCATCTTTGAGTTATACGACAAATAGCCAGTACAGGATCCCAATCCCGAATGGACCACCGTATCTCTAAATGGCCGTCAGGCTCAAACCGAGAAAGGCCAATTGTTGAAAGGGCTGGCAATGGAGGACCTTGAGCAATAATGACGAAGCCAATCAGGCCATTGTAAAATTATTCCCTTCACCCTGTTCACGGCCTATTCTTTCTCTGCTGTGGCGATGTGGTGGAATGGAAGACGACCCCCTGCACCGAGCAGGATCACAGCTAATCAACTGCACAATAGTCCACAATGAATGTCATTGTCTACTCTATAGGATATTAAATAGCCGTTTTTGCATCGACAGAAATGGCAGGGTGGTCACCAAATCAAAGCAGCACATTGGACTTCGATCAATTTAGTGTGCGTGAGGGTACTGAACTCATCTAACTTTTTTCCCACATGTCCCCTCCCCTATATGCCGCTGTCGGCAATTGTGTCTGTAGTCACCTGGCGGGCCACGTTGTCTCCCACGATGAATCATTTCATTAATCAAGCAAATTGCATTATTTGTTACGACTACTAACAGCCAATGCATGCTGATTTATATTTAATGTTAAGCACACTGGGGCCTTCCCAGCCTAGAATTGGCCATGGAACTACTGTATGTGCTTGCACAAGAACGCGGTCGTAGGAATGTTTCCTGACTCCTTAGTCTGAGTTGAGGCTGTTGAGTCCAACAAGGGGTTTTGTATTTGTGTGACGACGTGAGCCTCAGCAAGAAAGGCCGACATATTACTAGGCTCTGGGAGGGCTGCATGTTGTTGTGTACACACGCAGAACCTCGTTGTTTGGCCATGACATGCAGCAGGATTTTAGATCTCAATACCAAGATATTGGGACTTCCCAAATTACATCACATTCGAATCAGACAAATTAACAAATTACAAAAACAAAAATTTAATTCACTAAAAAATGAAAAAACACATTGTAATCATTTGGCATGGTGAGATCGAGCGAGGAGCAATGTGTGCCTCCTTTAGGGTCTCTTCTCTATACCTAGGAATATATTGTAAAAAATAAACCTTTACCTTTTAGGCTAAATAGTCAGCCACAGGGCTACAATATGTATTTTCTCATGTTGAAAATACATGATTTGGATTCTCATTTCAAGAAAGAAACACTGAAAGTGTTTCAATGTCGCCCACGACACCTATTAAAATATTGTTTCCTGTATTGAAAGCGAGGAGCTTAATGCAAATTGCTCATAACATGAGCACTATTGGATAGTTGTAGTTTCAACCAACCCTGTAAGTCTGAATCCTGCAGTGTTGACTGAATATATAACAGATTAATTTACTATCCAAAGAATATTTACTTAAAATGTGCAAGCAGATCTTCTGTAACATTAAACCCCTGAAGATCTAATGAAAAAAGAATATATTGTAGATTAAGTGTCATGGTCTGTCGGTTTCCTTGTGTTGCCTTGGTGTGTTACCTGTTTTACTTTGGTATCTGTCTTGTTTCTCCCCATGTCCGGTCAAGTTTCCCTCCTGTGTGATTACTGCTCCCTCCCCTAATGTGTTTCAGCTGTTACTCATTGCGTGCCCTGTGTGTTTGGTATTTAAGCCTGAGTTACCCGCATCACCCTCGTTCCTTGGCTTTTGCGTTAATAAATTATACTTTTGCCTGAACTGTCTGCGATTGAGTCCTACCTGCCTGCCTGCCACCCGTTGACATTAAGTGCCATTTTCTTCAGATAAGCATTTCCTTTTGACCAACCCCCCCTCCCCTTTCTCCTCTGTTCCTGCCTAACACAATCTAAAAGGAAATGGGAATAACGGTGGACCAAAGTAACAAACCTTTTTCTCCCTCCTATTTAATTTCTCCATAGAGAATGCTAGGTATTGGGCAGTGATTCTGTAGTGATGCCAAGACAGGGTAGCACAGAACACTGATGTGGGCAGGGAATAGTTAGAGAAAATGATGTGACCTGCTGCATGCACCTCTGACGATGCCCTCCAATGCACTTTAAACCAACACTCGGAATCATGCACACACACACATGCACACACACACACACACACACACACACACACACACACACACACACACACACACACACACACACACACACACACACACACACACACACACACACACACACACACACACACACACACACACACACAGAGAATATCAAACAGAGAATTGTCGTCTATGAGGAATAACAATCATGTAATTTTCAGAAAGGGTATTAAGTCGTTTTGAAGCTTAGAGTTTGAATCACTTATGGTGTTGTTATCTATGAAGCGTGGGGCGGAGCTACACCCTGCCTTTCCTTCCTCTCTGCTCCTCATCTCTGTTTTTTTTCTTTCAGCCTCTCACTGAGAAGAATACCAGGAAAGTGGCTGGTTCATTTGGGTCAATTACTCTTGTCATTAAGCCAGTTTATAAATCACCAGTTTATAAAACACAGGGGGGGGGGGGGGAACTTGACCCAGGAGGAGGCCCCTCCCACCATAACAAATGAAAACAGAGAGGTGGTAGGAGTGTGGAGGTCAGAGGTCAAATTCTGGGGTTGGGAACGTTTTATTTGTTGCTGCTGTGTATACGTGTGTACTGTGTACGTGTGGAAGACTATGAGGTAGGGGGGGATTAAGCATCTTAATATGCTAGGCCTACTGTTGGATCTTCAAGGTTGAGGAAGACCTCTCTGTCAGATAGCAAGATCACATCTGACCGATGGTGAAACGCATCTGGGCCAAATCCATAAGCAAGCGCGAAATTGCTTATTGATTGCTTAGGGCATTAGATTTGAATCAGTGGAAAAATAAAAATGCTCAGCTCTGTGAATCTGATCTGCATTGAAAGCTCAATCACTGACCCTAAGTGATGGTCACATTTTAAGTTATGATGAAGATCTTCTCCTGGCTGCATGGATTGTTGGATTGTGTGTGTGTGTGTGTGTGTGTGTGTGTGTGTGTGTGTGTGTGTGTGTGTGTGTGTGTGTGTGTGTGTGTGTGTGTGTGTGTGTGTGTGTGTGTGTGTGTGTGTGTGTGTGTGTGTGTGTGTGTGTGTGTGTGTGTGTGTGTGTGTGTGTACACAAGAGTGTTTTGATGTAAGCCTATCATTTAAATATATAATATAAATATAGATTCATTGGATGTAATTTGTGTCATTACATTGCCGGTAGGAGATAACTTAAAGAATTCCATCACCATCGCTCACATAAATATCACGTACACCAATAGCCATATACAGTATAGTCAGTATATCCTTTGTATAAAAGAGAAGGAAAAGGATCGTTACCTAGTGGCAGAATGAAAAAAAAGGGTAGCCAGCACAGGATGAACATGCCGACCACAATCGCCAGGGTTTTCGCCGCTTTCTTCTCCCGCGAGAACTTCATGAGGCGCACCGACAGCGAGCTCCTGAACGGGTGCTGCTTGCTGCTCTTGGAGCTGTCCGGACGCACGTCGCCCAGCACGCTGCGACAGTGGATCCGCAGCACGACCTCCATGGACTTGTTCCTCTCCCGCTTCACGCCCGCTTCCAAACTCTTGGTGGTCCGGCGCGCCACCACGTAAACCCGAAAGTACATGACCAGGATGACCATGAGCGGCAGGTAGAAGGAGAAGAGCGAGGAGAAGATCGCGTAGAAGGGCTCCTCCGTGATCCTGCAGATGCGCTCGTCCTCTGGCGGCGGCTCCTTCCAGCCGAGCAGCGGTCCTATGGAGATGACCATGGAGGAGAGCCACACCACCACCAGTATCACGGCAGCCCGCCGCTCTGTCACGATCGCGGGGTACTTGAGGCAGTGCTTCACGCCGATGTAGCGGTCGATGGAGATCACGCAGAGGCTGAGGATGGACGCGGTGCAGCACAGCACGTCCACCGCGGCCCAGATGTTGCAGAACACCCGGCCGAACAGCCAGCAACCCAGTACCTCCAGGGACGCAGAGAAGGGCAGCACGATGATGCTGAGCAGCAAGTCGGCCACGGCCAGGTTGACGATGAAGAAGTTGGTGACCGTCTGCAGGTGCCTGTTGCACAGCACCGAGAGGATGACCAAGATGTTGCCCACGATGGCCACCAGGATGAACAGTGCGAGGAACACGCCGACCACGATGACCTGGGAGTCCACCTCCGAGGGTATGCAGGTCGTGCGGTTGCCGCCCGCATGCGTCTGGTTGTCCAGGGAGGCGTTAAGCGCCTCGCCCGAGTAGATCCCATCGTTGCTTCCGTCTTCCGTGAAGTTAGAATGGGTCATTTTGAAACTCCATGAAGAGGTGGTCAAAGTTTGTTTCCCGTTTAAAATAATAGCGCGGTGCTTGACATCATAGTACGAGTCCTGAGTGTTTACTCCAGAAAAGCTTGCAGTCACACTGCGACGAGAATGTAATTGTTTTTCCTTCAGATTGTCTCCAACAAAGAACGGCACCAGGCAAAGCGTCGCATGCGGTTCGAATGATAAAAAGTTTTCCCCTTTTTTAAAAAAAAAAAAAAAAAAACTAAGGTCCAAAAATTGGTCAATAAGTAGGCTATCGAAGTAGTAAAAAAATAAATATGACATTTTTGGGCAAAAAAGAGAAAAATAATTGTGATGGTCAGGAAAATGCCACGGTGAAGTCCTCACACAGACGCACCGCTGGTGGCGTCCTGAGCACCCTGTCCAACTCACCCCGCATCTCCCCACACTGCCACCGCCTGCACAGTGTGCCTGAAGTCCGCTCCTCCCCGCAAAGTGGATCCACTGGCGCGTCATGCAGCCTGCAGAGTCATAATGGAGCGGTGCTGACGCGCGGCATGGAGATCTACTCTGATTCAACATCAGGACGATTCAATAGCCTTCTGCTCGTTGTAGAAGGACGCAGGACATGTAGGCTATGGGGCTCATGGCGACGTTAATAGTTTGTATAGGCCTACTGTTGGCATATATACCCAATATACTCATATTGTATTTCGAAATATTTCCTCCAAAAAAAAATTCGATCCCAATTTCTATTTTTTATTTTATTCTTCCTTTCTTGTATAATATTGACCTGTGCTTGCTGCTGTGGCTATCATTATAGCATCTAGAATGTAGGCCTAGATCTTATCTAATATAGTGAAAGTTAGTGAGACCAGCATCTAGAGCTTCAAATACCTACATCATAATGCTAAAACAAATTTAAATAAGAAAATGTCATCTTTAATGCTGTATAATAAAAAAATACTTCGACAGCCTAGCATGCCTAGCTCCTTCAAAGTGATAGCTGACACGCAAACCAGTCCAGTAAACAGGACTCGGAAGTGCAGCTCAGAGCCGACAGCCGCACCAACGCCAATGGATGGCTGTGGGTGGGGGGGGGGGGGGGCAGCTGTGAAGATTGTCCAGTGGCGCTGTGCAGCTGCAGTCCCCGGGCAGGCTCGATGTACACAGCGGGCCCCAGGTAGGGGGGGGCCCTGGTGACATGTGTCCTTGTGGCCCCTGGGGCTAGAGGTCGAGATGCAGGGTCCTGGAGGGCAAAGGTCAAGGGTCTTTCGAAACCCAACGGACCACATGTTTCTGTTTGCCTGTCGAATTCCAGAAAGATGAGCAAGAACCTTGAGTTCAGTAGCGGCAAGTTTGAATCTTGATTCAATCACTGTAACAAAATATAAATTAAACTACACTGAACTATTGAACTAAAAGAAATTGTGAAGAAAACATATTTTCTTCCTTGATCATGAAAACCTGATCTGTAATCATAGGAGGACGGTGATCTGCCACCTCTCAGATTTCCTGGGCGATCTGTTTAAACCACCATTCTCCTATTATGACAATTTTTGGTAAATTTTGTTCTGGGCCTTTTCTTTCTTATTTGGATTTATTTCTGTATGCAAATAGCAAACACACACAAACACACAAAGGAAATGACAACTCATTTGTTTTCAGTGGACCAAATATTACAGGTTCAACTGTTTATATTCTGAAATAACTGCTATGATTGCAGGGGGGGAGAAAAATCTTTATTTTCATCCAATTTGATTTGTTTATGACTGTCAATGTGTATCATCACATCCAAATGTATAAACGTAACATATTAGATGAACATGTTACCTAACAACACGTTTGAAGCTTTTATGTATTGTTAGATGCAGACATTATAAATATGTGTTACTCTATATATTTTTTTCTTGTTTTTTATAAGACAAGACACAATAGATAAAGTTCTTTATTTTCCTAGTTGTCAAGGTACTTTTTTTTCGCTTTCCAAATGGTTGAGTTACTTTATAGTGTAGTTGGCCTAGTGGTAGAGGTACTTCATTGTGTAGTTACTCTAGTGGTAGAGGTCATTTATTGTGTGGTTTTCCAAGTGGAAGAGGTCCTTTATAGTGTAGTTATCCTACTGGTAGAGGTATTTGAGTCTGTCTTTTTTACTAGTGGTAGAAGGATCACGTTTCTATGTTGAATGCCGGTGGGCGCTGGTGGGAGGAGAGGACCCGGTTCAATTCCTGTTGTGGCGAACTCAGGAGGCTTGCTTGACCTGCCCACTGTCTTTTAGAATATTATTACATGATGTGGTGTTGGAAAGCTGATGGATTTTTTGGGGAGACAATGGAGGTTGTGTGTGTATGTGTGTGCGTGTGTGTGTGTGTGTGTGAGAGAAACAGGTGCAGAAGCAACATTCTCCATGCTGCATATAATACAATGAACTAAGTGGTATTTTATGTAGTAGCTGCACTAGAAGTAGTCAGGGACAAGGCAGTAATGCATGTGCTGATATACAAAATCACTTGTATGTCAGGTAAATACATCTACTAATACTACTGCTACTACTAAGAACAATATTCACAATAATGCTATGAAATAATGTTTAAATGTACTATACACTACCAGCGCTTCACTATAAGCTATGGGAAGAAGCCCAACAGGATGGAAAACAAATCGATCCGAAGAAGATTAAAGATTGTGAAAGTGCAAGAGTGAGAAAAACAAGAAATGAAAGAAGGCGTAGAGATTAAACACAGAACCACAAGATGGAGGATCAAAACGCTGGAACAAGGTCAAACAGACACACGCGCATGCACGCACGCACGCACTCACACGCACACGTACGCACGCACACGCACATTCACTGTATATTGGTTCATCTGTTATTTATTTTGTGAATCGGATGTTAATCAGTGGAAAACCAAAAGAGTAACAGTGTTTAAGGATGAGCTAATGACAGACTGAAATATGACCGAGAGAAACTGATGGTAGTCTCCTCAATGATTGAGAGAAGCTTAGAGTAGACTGCACTATGATGAGAGAAGCTAAGGGTAGTCTCCTCAATGATTGAGAGAAGCTTAGTGTAGACTGCACTATGATGAGAGAAGCTAAGGGTAGTCTCCACTATGAATGAGAGAAGCTTAGTGTAGACTCTAATATGAATGAGAGAAGCTGATAGACACCACTATGAACGAGAGAAGCTCATGGTTGAATGAGAGAGGCGTAGGGTGGACTCCACTATGAATGAGGGAACCACTTTGAATGAGGGATCAAGGGTTTAAAGATCAGCTCAGGATAGACCCCATTATGAGTGAGGAATCAGGCTTTAAGGATCAGCTGAGGGTATATTCTGTTATGAATAGGAGTAGTTGAGGATAGACCCCACTATGAATGGGAGTAGCTGAAGATAGACTCCACTATGAATGAAAGAACAGGGGGTAAGGTTCAGCTGAGGATAGACTCTGCTGTTATTGAATTCTCAGGGCACCCCAACAAAGCGCGCTGAAAACTGAGTCTTAGAAGAGGGGCATCCTCAAGAGCCCAAGATTGATTCACTGCAGGACATTTCTCTTCTTCATGTATTTCCTGAAAGGACACACGTCTCCATGTTGTGACTAGTCTCCCAGCTAGCAGAACTGATTTAATTCTACATCCTCAAATTAACTTCATTCCAAAGAAAATTGTAGGGAGCCAGATCTAAACCCACTGTTTTGCAGAATGCACGGTAATGCAAGCAAATCTCGTTCTCTCATCACTCGATTCTTTGCTTTCATCATGTTATTCCCACTTCTTTGTGAAAAGACTACCAGCCTGGTTGCCAGGTTTCTTCATCTCCAACTCTGTGGAAGGTCAGGCTAAATCAATCCTTCCTATTTTGGCCGACTACATGCCCACATCTGGTGCAGTCTGTCGCATGGGTCCGGTCCACCCTCTCTTGGGGCCACTGTGACCAGCCACCTTCCAGGTCCCAGAACCCGTCCAGACCCGGCTCACACCCACAGCTGTGCAGCTCTTCCACTATTCCTATTAACGCAATGTCATCCGTTTTATTTTGGTCCGTTTTTTCATTCGCTGTCGCCTGAAAATTATATCAAGGGAGCTATGTATCAAGCCAGAGTAAAATGACTCAAGCCGGATAAAGTGACTCCAGAACCGGATGCAAGGTCCAAGGTGCAATTTGACCAATCACGACACTCACTCGGTCACAACACATAGCAGGCTATTATAATGCATTGTTAGACACCGATTGGTCGGATCCCGTTCTGGATTTCTAGATCCGGTGTAGCCAGGTCCAGATGCCCAGCATCTGGAAATTTAACATAAGAACTCATCTGTCTTGAGAGACTGAACTCCTATTGATTCAGCGCAGCCGATTGAGAGCCTGAGATGCTACACCTGGCCATCTGTTGACGTGCTCTGAGGTGTGGGCAGCCTAACCCACAGGGAAGAGATCCCAATCCCGCAAGTTGTAGCAGCAGCTGGCCATGTCTCCGCTGTCACTTGGCATTCTTCAGCCTCTATTGATCAACTCTCCCTGTTGAGGGAGGTGTGTGTGTGTGTGTGTGTGTGTGTGTGTGTGTGTGTGTGTGTGTGTGTGTGTGTGTGTGTGTGTGTGTGTGTGTGTGTGTGTGTGTGTGTGTGTGTGTGTGTGTGTGTGTGTGTAGGTGTGTGTTGTGTGTGTGTTTGATGTTTGTATGTGTGTGTGTGTGTGTGTGTCTGTGTGTGTTTTGGGCTGTGTGTGTGTGTTTGTGTCTATATGTTTGTGCTTATGTGTGTGTGTGTGTGTGTGTGTGTGTGTGTGTGTGTGTGTGTGTGTGTGTGTGTGTGTGTGTGTGTGTGTGTGTGTGTGTGTGTGTGTGTGTGTGTGTGTGTGTGTGTGTGTGTGTTTGTCTGTCTCCCTGCCTGTCTATCTCTGAGTGGTTTTTTTCTTCATCTCTTTAATGTACTGACATCATTATTCTTTCTGTCATAACTGTCATAAAAGGGACATTGGGAGATTAATTTGGAGACTGGTGATTGGGACATTTAAATGGTTTACTACATGGAAATAACCTACTGTACATATGTCCGCCAAAAGTCTTATTGTATATATCTTCTGGGGATATACATTGTAATATCCAATAGGTATGTACTATATGTATAAATGGCAGTATTTGTGTCCGCCAATTTCTGTAAAGATTATTTTTTGTACTTTTTTGCAATCAATTTATTAGGGGTGGGAATCTCTTGGCACCTCACGATTCGATTCCGATTATGAAGTCAACGATTCGATTCTGAAGCGATTATCGATGCATCTCGATGCATTTCGATGCAACAATTTTTTTCTGTGTACATTTCCATGCGTGATTTTCAAAAATATATATATACATCTGGGTTTGCTACTCAGAGGTTGCTAATCACTTCCTACTTTTGTGATGATCATTAAAGACATCAACAGATGAATTAACTCATCTAATATTTCATAAGAGAGAAAGCTTTTGTCACAAATATGACTTTCTATAAACAATGCAATAATCAATGCAGCTTGCATTATAACACAATATGGAAGCATACAAAAAAATAGGTTTCAGTTTTATTTTATTTCTAATCTTTCTTTTCTGTGTCATTAAAAGAAAAGCTGCTCTTAAATTAGAAGGACTTCTTGTGTCTGGCTGTGAGTTTGCGCGCGTGCTATGCATAGGCTTAATCGCAATTGTGTCAAGACAAATCAGATTGGCCAATACAAACTGAAGATAAATTAAATATTTTTTTAAAATGACAAAAAGTTATCCCTCTCTAGTGAACAGAATGTTGCAGCAGGCCAAAAAAAAAGTTTTTTTTTTAAAATCCGATTATTAATTTCAGAAGAAACAGAATCGTTCTAGCGAGAATCGCAATCCATCGAAGAATCGATTATTTTTTCCACCCCTACAAATTATATTGATATTGTGGTTGATATCATGAATCCTGTGACAGTTGAAACTATTTTAGTTCCAACCAAATAGCTGACATGCCTGAGACATAATTGAGACATAATTCATAATTTTCTAGCTTATTGATGGGACTAATTAGTATCTTTGTGTCTTTGTAATCAAAGAGTTGCGCTTCGGTGAAACTCAAAGTATTTACAGACTATTTTCACCCTCAGGGCAAACCAACGGCAACACTTCCTGCCGTCCCTGGAGCGCTGTGTCCTGATTGGACGGCTGTGCTCCACGCATTAACCTGAGGGTGAACTATTGCGTGTAACGTCTCCCTGTGCTCCATCAACTGAAATTAGCTAATGACTGTTGGTTCCTCATGACTGAAGAGGAATCGCAGAAAACTCTATGAAACATAAATTTCGCTCATAAATCTTTTGGGAGCGAATTTCAATTACCATAAAAGGGTAATTGGACAGGTTATTGGGCGGTTATGTGTGTTGCCGGGGACGACCACCGTGGATGGAGTTGTTGGGATGTTAAGGGGGCAAGCAGAGAACCCAGAACACATTGTTCAAACGTCTTGGGATTCCTCTGGAACCCTGCGAAGCTGTTTGAGCTGTGTGCATGTGTGTGTGTGTGTGTGTGTGTGTGTGTGTGTGTGTGTGTGTGTGTGTGTGTGTGTGTGTGTGTGTGTGTGTGTGTGTGTGTGTGTGTGGTGTGTGTGTGTGTGTGTGGTGCTGTGTGTGGTGCGTGTGTGTGCATGTGTGTGTGGTGTGTGTCGGGGGGGGGGGTCTGTGTGTGTTTGGTAGCTATGGTGAGAATGTTCCAGAAACTAGCAGACTGCAGGACAAACACGAGCTCAGTGTAAGTTCTAACTTGGACGATTTTTCCAGCTTCAACCTTTTTTATTTGTCACATCATTCAGACCTTCGTCCAGCTGGAGCTCACGGTACACAACATGGTGGACACACACACACACACACATGTACATTGATGCACACACACACACACACACACACACACACACACACACATGCACACACACACACAACACACACACACATATGCATACAGACACACACACACAAACGTACATTGATGCAAACATAATCAGACACATACATGCACACACTCAAATAAAACCACAATCACACATGTGCAGGGACACACATGTGCATAAGTACACGCAGCAATAATCAGAAGGTATTTTCTTATGCTCAGTGGTGGTCTCACTGCATCTTGTTTTATGATGATTACCTGCCAAATTGTAGCATCTTCGGCCACTGTATGTGCTTTATTGTTGAGTCTTGTGTTTGCCTTTAAGGTGCTGTATGAATCAATAAACTTCAAACACACACACAGATGCATGCAGCATTATCGAACTGAAGCACTACTGTAGCGCTCACATTTGTTGTATGCTATATTTTCACTTCTGGTTATATGCTTACTGCATTTCATTGGCTTTGTACCTGTACTCTGCGTAATGACAATACATTTTATCTGATGTAATCTTAGGTAATGTAATCGAGTGAAAGGAATACATGCGTAATAACAAAGGATATTATTTTGGTTTTGACCCCCTAATAATGAAAGCCAGATGCTCTGAGATTAATTTTGTCTGAAGGTTCGATTTATAAGGGAAGTCCCAGTGGATGCATAGACCCCAGAGACCGAAGCTATTGCATTAAGCCCAAAAAGACTTCTTAACTCTCTCTTTCACTCTTCTCTGTCCCAGGGTCTCTCACTTGCTCCTTCCCTCTCCCGTGCTTGTCTCCATCGTTCTTTTTCTCTCTCTCTTCCTATGTCTCCCTTCTTCTTCCTCCCTACATATCTCCCTCTCTGCTACCTTGGATATCTCCCTCTCTTTGACTCTGTGTCTTCCTCTCCTTTTCTCTCTCACTCTCTCTCTCACACATGTCAGAAAGTGGCATGAGAAAGGGTCCCATTGCATTAGGGCGGACACACACACACACACACACACACACACACACACACACACACACACACACACACACACACACACACACACACACACACACACACACACACACACACACACACACACACACACACACACACACACACACACACACACACACACAGTGTACGCTAGAGACCACTTCTGGGTCATGCTCAGCAATCAACTGAGATTTAGTCGAAGGACATATTTACACTGCATGTGTGTCCCGTATCCCGGTGTGTTTGTGTGCGTGGGGGGGGGGGGGGATTGTGTGTGTGTATGTGTGTGTGTGTGTGTGTGTGTTTGTGTGTTTGTGTGCCGATATGACAAAAAGAAAGACCAAAAAATTGAGACAGGCAGAAAGTGAGAATACAGGAGAGAAATAAATGGAACAAAAGTGACGAGTCAGATAAATAATATAGACATGACAGAATATTGATATACCGTTGATCTAAATATAACTTTTTACAATAACATTTTAAAGTTAGGGACAGTGACAGGAATTGTGTAAAGATAGAATACATAAATTTACACTTTAAAGTTATATATTTATAACTTTAAAGTGTAATATATGCCTAATTCCATTCGGTTGTTTTATTTAAATACACTTCTTGGCAAAACCAGCAAAAAACAACAACAGGCTATCTGCATGACAATGATAAGGTAACAATAATTCATTGAATTTTTATTGCACTTTTCCAGGCACTCATTCCACAGTGTGTGTGAGAGAGGGGCTGGGTCGAGGAGGGATATCACATGTGAATGAAGTTACCAGATGACAACAACCCAATCCAACCCCGAGTACAAAACCACCACCACCGCCAACTCCCCTCAACTATCATAGCCCGCACCTATTGGTGGCCAATTTGTATGAGAATTTTTCACCTTCTCTGCTGCTGGCATCGTCTCTAATCCACACGGAAATACTCACACACGGATGGTAATCAAAACAACTACACAAGTCCGTCTGTCCCCCCCCCACCTCTCCCTCTCTCCGAGTCCTGAAGGGTACTGCATAGGCCTACTAACGGTTGAATCTGAGCCAGAACTAGCACCTCTTCATCTGTTATGCAGGGTAGACTTATTTCTTCCTGGGAAATAAATGCTAAATCCTGCTGAAACACATGACAACCCTTGGTGAGTCCTTTGCATACCCATGTGCCAAAACATGCCCGGACCTGCTGCATCTTAATGAGTCTTCCGGTCATGTTCCTGAGGATACACCCCGTTTTCTTTTTTTTCTTCGTCTTGTTAAAAAACATTTTAATGGAGAAAATGTATCAATTCTGTGGAATTCCATCCGAAGCCTTGTTGTGGCACAAGGCTGACGGCTATTTTGGAATTACCTGCCAAGGTGAGTTTGACTGGTCAGTGAAATTATTATTCACACACATTTCTCCGATCTACATATTTACACCGTATTAACATCCTTTGAACCGTATCAAGCACAACACAATACTTCAAGACTTTCATGGTCATAGCACAAGTATTTGTTATTTAATTTAAATAATTTCAGAAGCCTCTGGGCTATAAAGGAGATGTGTGCGTCTCTGTGGATCATGATTCGTTCCTAACCTGAAGCCAGTTCATATTAAATCCAAAACATATCGTGGGACCTTGAACGGCATGTTTTAAGCAACGCTAAATACAGGGAGGCTGGAAACAAGAATGAATTCAGTGAGGCAACATGCATTGTTTTTGCTGCCGTAATGAGAGCTAGCCGGAAGGGGAAACACGAGAAGTCCACCAGAGATACAGCTTATCCTTGGCTTGAGATCATAGACCCCTAACATTGCCTTCTGTGCTGGGGGGGTTCATTTCAATTAAAAACTTACCGGCTGCCCTCCCCACAGCTCTAAAAAAAAAAGAAAAAAAGAAGGGCAAAACACGACCACACAGTTCAGACAGGATATTTACTAGGGATTTGAAAATAGCCTGTGGTGCCATTCAACCACATGGGGCTGTATTCTGATTGGTTCCTGACTGCTCTCTACGAGTCATTTGGACTGATGGACCCCAGGGGCAGGACTAGGTAGGGGTAGTCCGGTTAAAGTACGTTTTTGTATTTCTAAAGCACATTTTAAGCGGTTATCTCATGCATCTGAAATCACTGGTATTCCTTTTAGAAAGAAGCATCTGCTCAATATTTAGATAGCACAAAATAGGTGTTGAAGTATTTATCTGTATTGTAAAGGCGCTTCACCTGATGATGTAATAATCCAGTCACGTCCCAGAACGGCGTGTTTTTTCTTTTCCTTCCAACTCTCCCCACAGTGAGTGAGTGAGTCTAGCCGCGAGCCACTGTGTCTGGTCTCATAGACGGCTGTTCTGTATCTCAGGCCCAGAGCCACTGCTTCTATGGCTGTAAGACCAGTGGGCTACCATATTCTGGAGACGCCTGCCAAACACAACTAATCACAACACTGCATATTCCGTTCCACTGCTGCCTGTTTGAAACCCGGGGCCATTGGTCTTTTATATGTAATCCTTGATTTGAGTGTACAAAAACATTTTTACTATTTATTTTGGTCATAAAATGTGTTCTCCGGGCGTTGGAAGGAATTAATAATCGCGTGTACTACTAGAATTAAGAGTTACTTAAAGGTTAATGCAGCAAACTCTGTGCTGCTTTGTTTAGCACACATTCGTTGGCAAGCATCTTTATTTCCTATCTCGTTGTGATACTAACAATCCAGGTGATGTCAAGGTCCACTGATGCAATGGTAAGTGACATCACCAGCTGGCAGGCACACTCTCAGCCTATCAGCTGGCAGGCACACTCTTGGCCTATAAGAAAACACTGAGGGGGAGAGTTTTTATTTGGGTAATTCGGTTAACTTTAAAATGTAAAATCTCAAACTCTGTGTCTGTCTGGCTGTCTAAGGGAAATTGGCTTCCAGGGTTTTTATTATCCAAGCAGTAATTGAAAATGATTCCTGATCAGCAAAATGCAATAAACATCACATCTCTCGCTCTGTTGCGCTCTCTCTCTCTCTCTCTCTCTCTCTCTCTCTCTCTCTCTCTCTCTCTCTCTCTCTCTCTCTCTCTCTCTCTCTCTCTTCTCTCTCTCTCTCTCTCTCTCTCTCTCTCTCTCTCTCTCTCTCTCTCTCTCTCTCTCTCTCTCTCTCTCTCTCTCTCTCTCTCTCTCTCTCCCTTTGCTCTATTTCTATCCAAACAGTTGGAGCTCAACTAATTCTAGCATCATACTTTACGTCCTCATATTATGTATTGATTATGAAACTGCCATTATGTATAATGGCACGGATAGAATGTAGCATTTGTTGAACTGGTATTGTATATTAATGATTAAACTGGTGTTACATATACTACTTGAACTGGTATTATGCATAATTGTTAAACTGGTATTATGTTTAATGATTAAACTGTAATAATGTGTAATAACTCAAGCTTGACAATGGGAAAAGATTGAAGAGCAGGAAGTTTAGCCAAACAACAGTCACCTGTTGGTCTGGGATTCTTTCCAAATGGGTTTAGAACATGAGTGTCATCCAATGTTGTTGAGTCTGGGATTCTTTCCAAATGGGTTTAGAACATGACGTAGTCTTGTCCAATAGATTTTGAGGGATGCTATTAAGTTCTCACTTCTTCGAGAGATTTTGAACTTTGCATATAAGAACTTTGTTATATATGAAGAGGCCTTGTTATGGTCATAGATGACATATTTCTACACCTGTATTCACAAGTGCAATCGTTAGAGAGAGGAGAGGGGAAACACCGCTGTCAGGTCTCCTAGTTATCGCTGTTGCTCACTTGCTTTTACACTTGATTCTCTTCTTCATTCTTTCTCATTATTTTATACCTTGTGAGCGTGTGTGTCTCTCAGTTCTGGAGATATTTGACTTGCATCACTGCTGAACTGACCGATGTTGTAACTCTTTCCTCACTCACTCACTCTCACTTTAAATCACTTCCTTGTCCGTTTGCAGTGATAGTGTTTGATACCGTCTAAGACGGAGTGATATAGGGAGGTAAAAGAGGAAGATTATTGTGTGCGTGAAGTCGATTACTGGGAAAGTGCACAATAGAGAGAGGGGGGAAGAGAGAGAGAGAGAGAGAGAGAGAGAGAGAGAGAGAGAGAGAGAGAGAGAGAGAGAGGAGAGAGAGGAGAGAGAGAGAGAGGAGAGAGAGAAGAGAGAGAGAGAGAGAGAGAGAGAGAGAGAGAGAGGCTGGAGGGAAGGATGGAGGTTGGGAGAGAGGAGGAGGGAGCACAAGAGAGAAAGAAAGAGAGAAAGGGATGGAGGGAGAAGAAGGTAGATCTAAAAGTGAGAAAGGGAGAGGAGGTACGAGGGAGGTTCATTCCGAGTTAGGTGGTGAAGAGGGATGGCTGAAGGCAGCTATAAATAGACCTTCATTGTGATTGCATACAGCATGGCTCCATCCATAATGGACATTCGGGGGAGGAACAGCTCTCGCCACGAGCCCTCCCCTCGCTCTCCAGCCTCCTCTCTCTCCACCCCGGCAGCCATCATGACACACACTCTGTCTAATTGCAGTATTTCAAATCAAAGCGACCGGCACAAAGACACTGCCAGGTGTCACTCTTCATACAAAAAAAGTCTTATATATCTATGGCCATAAATCCAGTCGAAGGTTGAAGAGCAAATTCCGACATTGTCAAATAGATTATTTACGTGTAAAGTCTGTTTGTATTTGTGTGTGTTTGTGTGCATGTTCGTTAAATGGAATCTATTTGATCACTGAATTGATTGTTGATTCACTGCAAGCAAATATATAGATATATTTGTCTGAGTGCTCCACTCAGAGATGACTTGTCGTTAGGCTACAAAGCCATGCAGATTACTGCGCTTGTATGTACATCATTGCCATGATTAACTGGGCTTGTGGGGTTTGTGTGAGAACAAAATAAAAGAGATTCATCTTTTAGCATGCCTGCCTAATAACACCAGTTGATAAAATATGCCTCATAGTGCTTTATATCCGTGTAAAAAATAGTGTCCTATAGCAAGCAAGGCCACTACACTTGTAGAGTCCTATACCAAGTGAGCCAAAATATGTGTGCTTCAGTTCAGAAGTAATCCTATGTGTGTGTGTGTGTGTGTGTGTGTGTGTGTGTGTGTGTGTGTGTGTGTGTGTGTGTGTGTGTGTGTGTGTGTGTGTGTGTGTGTGTGTGTGTGTGTGTGTGTGTGTGAGAGAGAGAAAAGGGAAGGATTGTAGAGAGAGAAAGGGTGTGTGACATTTAAGGACATTGGAAGTGGAGGTGGATTCTGTATTAAAGTGTGTTGTGTGTTGCTTGGAGACCACTGAACCATATTATACGCCTTATAGTTTGCTGTCCTTTTCTGAAAAGTAGTTATCTATAGTCTCTACATGTAATAATAGTAACAGGAATACTACATTCCAACTCCACAGCTTATCAATGTACTCAGATCAAACCATAGTAAATTACTTTGTTGTGCCGAGCAGTTGCACCGTGGTCTTGTACTCTTGTACTACAAACATTTCAAGATATGTACTCAAGCTACCTGCATTGACTCCAAAAGACGAAAGTGCTCTATATTGCTATTGTTTACATCTGTGGCGAGAGTGTGCTTACGCTAATTACTCATGGACAGATTTGGTACGTAAGTTTTGTTTAGTAACAGATGTTTAAGTGAAGCCACAGAGGTGTTAGGATGGTTTAATAATGCAGACCGCTATGGTCCTTTAATCACAGCCATGAAACAAAAAATACTTTTTATAAGCACTTTTATCTCCCTGCTCCTGTAAAACCCCTAGGGACCAGAGTGTCCGATATTGTCCAGGGTACTGATTTCATTCATTTCATTCAGGTACAAAGTGTAAAATATTTGCATTTTAAGCAATCTATGTTTTCCTTTCTATTAAAAGAGATGACATTGTATTATTTCCTCCAGGATGGGCACTTCAAGATTATAGCATTAATGAGACATGAACTTCATAATAACCCATAAAAGCATGAGAAAGGGAAAAGGCTTATGGCCTGCAAGGTTAACCTCTCAAAGAATCAGTGTATTACATTTAACGTGGGATATCATTATTACTATGATTAATTGATTAGCACTTCTCTTGTGTGCGGTAAGGCCTCTGCGTATTTATAATAGCTGATTAGATATTCAGACCAAGATCCTTCCGCTCCGACACCTGTGCCCAAATTAACTGATTGGATGACTCATAACCTATTAAAATATTCAGCCTCTATAATGACGACTTAATTACTTAATGAGTTAATTAAGGTTTTTTACTCCCATTTCTCTTTCCTCCAGTCCACCTATAGGTAGGAATATCCATGCTGTTGTAAAAACAGTTATCGTGATGATTTAATGGCAGGAAATCTTCCCTCTGCTGTCCACATAGCGCTTTAAAGAGATTTATTCAGACATAACTAGTCGAATGCTGAAATTGATTCCTGGATTCCAGCTGTCCAATGCATCGGTATCTTCCGCTCCTAACATTTTTTATACGTATCTTCATTTAGAATGCCTTTTATACCAACTAACTAGAAGCAAGTCTTACCAACAACCATATTTTTGAGAGCAAATGTGTCTCTCTCTTCAGCGTCAACCTCATTAAAGTCTATCCTTTTAAAGGGTTAGTGTTTACAGATTTGAATAACAGATAAGGGATATATACAGGCATACAGCAAACTATGAATCTGCCCTCAGTCTTCCATGAATTATTAATGAGCAATGATTGATAGGTGAGGGGAGCTCAATGCAACTCTATAATCCTGGTGGTTTCAAAGACAAGATCCCCTCGCTGTAGGCCTACTATCTCCGAATGCTACCTACTTCCCCTAAATGTCATGATATCATTACTGTCACTGGAACAACTCCCCAGCAGGGTATTTGGGGACAAAATGGGCAGGCAAAACCTTCCTTCACAGTCCGTGTCACGGTTATTTTCATGTGAACGTCCAAACAAAGCCCTGTTAGCTCAGCTCTTTAGCTGCGGAGCATCTGGGGACAGCACAGGTTAAACAACTTTCAACTCTACGCAAAATGTTGCTTTCAAATATCCAACACCAGACCATTGAATGGCAATGGGCCCAGAGAGTTCCATTTTTAACCCGACAATACTGCCAATAAACAATGGAAGCAGAGCTACTCTCCCCTGTAGGGAGAGTAGGGGCTAAAAGGTATAGGTGGCTGACTGCTGAATACTCTCTCTCTCTCTCTCTCTCTCTCTCTCTCTCTCTCTCTCTCTCTCTCTCTCTCTCTCTCTCTCTCTCTCTCTCTCTCTCTCTCTCTCTCTCTCTCTCTCTCTCTCTCTCTCTCTCTCCCACTCAGCCACACCGTTTCATTATGATGCTCTGATACTTCTGATTCTGTGTCCTTTACTTAAACATCCACTAACTGTTGCCTTGTTTTGTAGGACACACACACACACACACACACACACACACACACACACACACACACACACACACACACACACACACACACACACACACACACACACACACACACACACACACACACACACACACACACACCTGCTTTTTCACTTTGCTTGTCTGTCCATGCATGGATTGATGATAGAAGATGGATGATAGAAAATAGAGGATAGAAGATGGATGATAGAAGAATGATGGATTACGTTTCTGCAGTGTAATATTTGGGGCGTGACATACTCAAGTGTATGAGTGTAACATTGGAAAATGTTATGTAACAATACGCATCAACACATGCTTTCTTCCCATTTTAAAAGGCATTATTTATTATAATTATTATAATTATAATTATTATTAATTACAAAGAATTATTTGTTTTTCAAAAAACACTACATGATGCACATTCCAGCAAGCAGTTCTCATTTGGTTTTGCATGTGGAATAATGTAATTATCTTGTGTTTTGATCCAACATTTCTACCGTTTGCTCTGGCTCTTAAGGATATTAACGTGGACCACGATGACAAAGATCCCTCCATTCTGTTGATGACAGGGTAAGTAAAGTAACCCACAAACCACTCTTGAAGAAACCCTTGAAGTAACATTGAAAGAGCCCTTAATGATCCCTTAAAGTAAATAACCCTTAAGGAAGCACTTCAAGTTACGCTCAAATAACGAGGAAGGGTGAGCTCTCTGAGTGGCCAACGACGTGCGTCGCGACGTAGTTCGCATTGGTCGCGACGTAGGTCGCATTTGTCGCGACGTAGATCGCATTGGTCGCTGTGTTGGTCGCTCATCTGGCTGCTTCAACCCGGTCTCACGAGATTTCGTGCTCATGCGCACGAAACGTTAATCTATTGAATCGTGTCCCAGAGTACGATTTTTCGACTTTTTTCGTGGAACGCATCACGAAATGTTAACCAATGCATTCTGAATGGGCACGACTACGTCACGGATAGACGCTGTGAGCATCTTTCCTATTGGATAGTTTTTAGGATATTTTTCTGTGAAAATGGCGGACATACTTTTTATTCTTGGTGGAAAATATGATATTTTAGCATAGTTACGCCATAAAATAGTTATTTAGTTTGTAATCTGGGGCGTATTCAAATAATGTATTTTATATATTATATATAGCCTATTTGTTTTGTTAAATGTCATTAAGCCTAATAAGGTAGATTATGTAGCCTATAAAGTTCTTCCTTATAGAATGATATAGTTTTATATACTGTAACTGTAGGCCTAAGGTTTTTATTGTACTGACACACGTTTATTTATTCTGTTCAATGAGATGTTAACTGACAACATAGGCTTTTGGTTATGGTAGCAGCTCATTCAGCCATATCTCTGGTTGGTTGCGACCTATTTGCCACCAAAAGGGTTGCAACACTTTTATGGTCGCGACCTAGTCGGTCAGCCTGCCAGAGCCATCAGCCAGCCGCAGCAAGCTGCCAGTGGCCGGCGGCCAACCATGGCTGGCCTGTCGTCGCAGCCAGCCAGCCGATACTAGCCAGGCATCGCAGCCGGTCATTACGTTGTATAATTATCATACCCTCGTACTAAATCATACTAAAATGTTAAAATGGAAGAGGCAAATTGCGTCAATAAGTTTGACTAAAAGAGCAAAAAACGTTACTAGCACGCAAATTAACTGATAAACGACCGCCCATAGACTTTGAGCGACCAAGCCAGCCAGCGACCACAGCGACTGAAAGCAGCCAGACGAGCGACCAATAAAGCGACCAATACGACCTACGTCGCGACCTACGTCCCGACGCACGTCGTTGGCCACTCAGAGAGCTCGACCCCATTGCAGATAACCTTTAAAGAACCACTTAAAGTAACACTTAAATAAAGCATCACTTTAAGTAACCCTTAAAATAAGTCCTTAACTGGTATCCTGGAGAAGGGATGATCGGGTTTAAAAAGCATCATAAGAGGCTCCTGAATGAGTAATGCATTAAAACAGGCAGGTTGTGTTTGGACCCCCCAGGGTCTTACCGCCCGTCTGTATCTCAGCGGGTGGTGGCTAACAAGACCAGACTGAAAACAGACAGCTGTGTCACAAACACACCAGCACAGGTTCACATCCTGCTCCACTGTAAACAGACACACGTAGGCCTCTCTCTCTCCTCTAGTTCTCTTTGTGCAATTACCTTCTATTCTTGCAGTATCTGTCCCACATTTATAAGTAAAAAAATCGAAAGGCAGACACACGCACACACATACACACGCACACACCCATCATTAACTTCTTGTGTCTTCTTCCAACCAACCAAGACAACAAGGAAAGTGATTGATGATCAGGATATGGACACAATCAACAATTCCCTGTGCATCATAACATCATTTCCTCATTCCGGCTGTGCACTTCCTGCCGTTGGAAATCTATTTGAAAGACATGGCCGATACTGGACTGACCCTTCTTTGTGCCTGTGAGGAGAATCTTTAACGAGAGGTTCAGTAACCAAGCGTCTCTTTCTGGGAGCCGTCACCGGTGCTGGGACCGGTTCATGCTGTGGGCAGCTTGTTAATAATGTATGGCCAGGTATTGGTTGATATTCCCTTCATTTTATACACCAAAGAGAGAGCACCTTTGGCTGATCTCATGCAAACACAATTCATGATTCATGATCAGAAATAGGAAATAACACGGTGTGTAATCAGCTGTTACATATTGGATATTTTATAGGATTTATCTACCAAGCGGTGGAGCAGGGATTTGTAAGTATTTCCTGATTTCGTGTGTCTTTTGGTTCAAGCATGGTTAATAGATTAAAAGTTTGTGTATTTCGTTGGTGGTTTGTGTATTTCTTTGGTCCTTTGTGTGTGTTTGGTAAGTTCTGTTTGTTTCTTTGTGCGGATATTAGTTATGTGTAACTCTGGGGGCAGATGTGCACGTGACAATGTCCCTCCTCTAACTCCCTCTGCTCTGCTCTACTTCCTGTGTCTGCAGTGTTGTTTTGATGATGAGGATGGTGATGATCAGGATGATGATGATGCATGGCTCTCCTGGTATATTTCCTCTGCTGGAGGGCATGGCTACTAGCCCCCCCCCCCCCCCCGTCTCCCCTCCTCTTCGTCATTTAAATATAATGAGGGCTTGTGTTTTTTTTTTGGAAGAGGTCATCGTTGATTAGTGGTTTGCAGCAACCCTACCGACTTTGATGCATTTTCTTTGGTATAGCATTGCATCTGTCTGCCATATCGGCCTACATAATCTGTCTGCCTGCCTGTTTGTATGTCTGTTTGAAGGAGTCTGTTGGTCGGCCAGAATATCTGTCTGTCCAGCTCTCTGAATTCTGTCATTGCGCGTTCTGTCCGAGCCCTGTTTGTGAGTCTGTTTGCCCTAGTGTCTGAGTCGATCTGTTTCCCTGGCCGTGTGTTTGTTTGTCTGTCTGTCTGTCTGTCTGTTTGTTTTGCTTAAGTAGACATAATGGGACCACACAAGTTTGTCCTCTCGTGGGAACAATCTTCTGCCCCTATGGATCTACATATTATCTGCAGTAGAAATGCTTGGGAATCTTGGCGGTGTTGTTGTTCATGGGACAAACAGCCCTAGTATAAGATGATGCATATTTCTGTTTCCTCCTAACCATATGTGAACCATCATCATCATAATCAAAACAAGCTAAGCACAGTTTTTACACATCTGATGTTGAATGGTCATTAAGTGAGATTGATCCCTGTTCACTGCCGTGGTCCATCTTGTTTAATAGTTTGCGTCAGCGGTTCAAACACGTTTGGTTGTTCATGCTGATAGTATTTGGAGTCTCAAAGGGGGCGGAGGAGAAGGTTGGAGAAGGAAAGGAGGAGGAGGAGGCGGGGACGAGGTTAAGACAATGTCTGGATCAGTCAGCGACCCAGCCTAAAAGGAGCTGCAGGGCAGCGCGCAGCATGCTTACCAATGTGCTCCGGTGTGTTCGTGTTAGGAGAAGACGCTCTGAGATTTACATTGGTAGAGTGAGTAATGGGGCCACACAACTGGGGCCGAAAGGCTTTGTTTCTTCAGATGCCGCAACTCTCCAAACGGTCAAGGGGCTCACAGTTAGCTACTAGGGCTTTGATAGCTAATTTGTTAGTAAGATAGCTTTATTGGTGGAATATCCTACAAAAACTTATTTATATGTTTAAAATAGTGTCCAAAAATGTTGCCATTTTCAGACTGTAGGGGTTATTAAGTGCTATACAAATAAAAATGACTTGGCTCATGTTGTTTTTTGTGTTGTGAAATTTACACATTAATAATTTCCTTATATTGCATAACAATACTAAAGAAATATATATTGCCTTCAAAGAAGAAGATATAACAATTTGTTGTATCACACAACTGCTGAACCACTACTGATACATAGTCAATGATGATTCAATAGATAAACACGACCCTTCCGTGTAGGGCAGACACTCGAAACCTGCAGGAGCACAGGGGGTAAACTAGACCTTCCCATTATTGTGGTGACCCGCAGGAAGGAGAAAAAGGGAGAGCTGACGGAAACACAGAACAGATCACAGAATCCAGTGAACCTGAGACCGAATAAATATGTCAACGCGAGGAAGCGTCGATGAGCCGCTGTAGGCTTCATGTTTGTCGTTATAAACAGTTTGCATGAGTTGATCCCTGGATTAGGCTATGGATGGGCTGTGTGAGCAGACCCTCTCCCCCCGCTGGTAGACGGCTGGAAAGTCCGGCTCTCTGCCTTCTGTCAATGGGGTGAAAATGAAGGACAGAGCCGTCTGCGTTAATCCTGTGTACTTTAGCGGGTCCTTCCTGGACCGATAATTTAAGGCGGCTGCACACCACTGGAAAACAAATCCTGAGAATAATGAGGGTTTTTTTCGAAACTCCTTCTCCCAAAAGGGTTTTTCCATCATGTCCCATCATTAAGTGGCTTGGATAAAGTATTTATCCAGCTTGGCCTGGGGCTCTGCTCTCTCTCTGTTGTGTCCCAGATGGATAGCCATTGGCCGGGATAATATAACTGTTAAGCGCCATGAACTGAAAAATGTAATTTCTCAACAAATGTAACGCAATATTCACAGCATTCATAGCAATGCATGCTGCGAATCCAAGAACATGTTGGAATGCCCTGACTAAATGATGGAGCACCTTGACCTTGATTTTGTGCTTTTATTGGATGAAACTGTTGCGTTTTAGAAAAGTGAAAGTTCTCCCCAGTATATTGAGTTCACTGTGTGTATTGGACAACACAGTGGTGTGGCAGGGCTCAGAGGCACAGCTAATGAAGGGTCGTTATTGTGTTCACTGCCTGGGTGGCTCATGTGGCAGGGATTTCACTTTGTATACCTGGAATAGACAACCTCTGAATAACACGATCTACGATGACAAATTATCAAGCTTCATATTTGGCTGTACCCCTAGGTACATTTTCTGTTTTCAGCCATTAACTATTCAGTTGTCGTCGGGTCCAATCTGACCCATATCATGGTAAAACATTGTATTGTTTTTATTGGAATAAGGCTTCCAAAAACCAAACAAAACCAATTTGATTTGGAGGTCTCTAAAAATTGCCAATGTTCAATCAGAACAAGATCACTGAATTGGTATTTCACATTTCAGCAGTGAGATGTCAGTCAGTCACAGCTAAAATTAGAAACAGGTGTTCAAGATCTCCCTGCACTATATCCGATACTTATGTCATGGTATTATTTTCTTTATATCAGTGAGAAGACTAACGTTAAGTGTGAACGTTTGGTTAAAGACATGTACACTAGGCTAGTTTCCCTAAGGAGTTATTAAGCTGCCCTTTGATGATTCCTCAACCATTTGATAAGTTCCCTCAAGTGTAAGCCTCATTTTCTGTTATTTATATCTGGGTTACAGAGGCCCCTGGAAACAAAAGACCCTGAGGATCTCCCGGGATAAATATGCACATGAAGAGAGCATACATAACGTATGACAAAATTAAATACATGTGTATATTTAAAATAAACAAATGTTTTTTCTTAAGGGACTTTAACATTAGACCTTAAAGAATGAAAAAACACATGCATGATGGTTGCAGAAATGCACATGCAGTGTAATCCTGTACGTGCACGAGTCCTGGAGGATCCCGACATAAACCGCTGTCCTTGTTCCATCTGGAAGAGTGTGAAATGAATGGCAAATATTTATTGCTCTCTCTCTCAGTCATTCTAAGGACCTCTGCAGAGACAAAGCCACCTGCTCACCAGGAAGAGGAGGCATTAAGCCAAGACGATAAATTATCCCTCAGATTTGACATTCAATGTCTAATTCTCATTCATGCCCTACTCATGTCCATTACCATGGACGGGAATGTCAAAGATTCAAAATCAATAGAGCCCAAAGAAGGACACGGGTGGTTATTAAAACTATAATTTAAACTATTCTAACAAAATATGCGTAAATCATGTAAATGAATACTCATACAGCCACTCTGAACATTGGTTTTCACTGAGCTTAACTAGGTGCTTGGCCACTAATGGCGTTGTGCTTGACTTCTACTGGCCTGCACAGCGGTACTGCATTGTGATTACCCTTGAACAGGAATGCTTTGTTTCAGGGAAGGCCCTTTTTATGGAAATGTAAGCATAAGTTTCGGCCTACATAAGTACAATCCGGATGTGTTGAGTAATTATGAGTGGAGTGATTTTCCAAAAATGGGAGGCTGGTCGGAGGCATTCAATGTGGTATTCAAACATTAGTTTTTGTTTTGTTTAAAAATGCAGGACGACTACTTATGGCGAAACCTGCTTGGTCTGCAAGTTTTAAATGGAAAACAAACAACAGCAGTACTTAAGGCGGTGGCCAAGTGCTGCTACTTCAGCTAATGGGAAAGACAATGGAACAAACGGGCTAGATTTTTGCAGGCAAAAATAAAACAATACTGGTTCACTGGCGCAAACATGGAAATGTATATAAATAGAGTGCAGAATATAACTAAATCGAAAGAGATACAAAAAAATCTAAAAAGTCAAAATCATACTTTTATTCTCAAGAATAAATTCCTTGGTTCTTCTGGGCTGTTTTGCTTCTTTAATTGTTTGTGTATGCATTACAATATAATAAAAAACATATAAAAAAAAATGAGTTTGTTCCTTTCATTTGCAAAATCAAACCATATCTCTATAGTACAAGTTGATGGCATCCTATTCTCAGCTCAGTATTGGAAGATTGAGAGAACACAAGCACAATGTCCATGCGGGGATGCATGTGTGATTGTATCTTATGCACGTGGATAAATGAGATCATCAAAAACACACATGATTCACGGCTCTGTTGAAAAACATTGCTATCACAACCGAATGCTAGATGTTGCTGCATGTTCTTCTGCAACGGTCCACCGTGATATTACAACAGGCAGGTAATCATCGGCCAGTAAGGTCCAGAGCTACAAATGATTACAACAATCCTTTCTGATTCTGATTCTGTATGAGCTTTGCTTCCAAAGAAAATGGCTGGGTTGTTTTTTTTTATTTTCTATGTATTCCTCCAAACTACAATAATTTGGTTTTTCAGCAGATAGAACAGGCAACAGAGAACAGCAGAGAGATAATTGTGATGGATAACGAACCCATAAAGCTTACGTCAAGTTCAGAGCTAAAGGGTTTTCTGTGTTTTGATTTTTATCATCTACTCCCATGACAAACACCGCTGTTTCTGAGACATTAAGGCTGTGTATTACCAGGGTAGCAACACCTGTCACCATGGGGTCTCTACACGCTCAAAAAGCAATCTACGTGAACGCACCAATGTCATCACTTGGGAGTGTGACTGCGATCATTTGGCGCCAATGTTCCCCAGCTGAGGAGCTGGCAGGCCCGCCGCTGCCTCCGTGCCGTGGAGCACACGTACACAGCGTTCTACACGCTGCACAGGATTTATTTTCTTTGAGAACCAGAAGTCGAGGGCTAATTGTCAACATCTGGCCCCGTGTTCAGGAGGGTTTCCGTCCAAAACATGCTCCTCGCTGGGGAGGGTTGATGTCAATTCAAGTTAATTTGATAAATTAACATGACATGTGTTGTGTTGTGTGTTGTGTATGGACTTAACTTACTTTTCTTAAACTATTTAGCAATGCAACTTTGGAAACAAGAAGGAACTCCATATTTTCTAGGAATTCCTGTAGCCAGGCAACAGTCAAGCCATACTGAAATAGGCCCTTACATGTACTTTCTATGTAAGGAGGAAAGATATGAAACTATAATAACAACAATAGTTAATTACTATGAACATGAAATGTTTGGGAGGGGAAGGGACAACGGAAGTGAGGGTTTGTGTGTGTCTCTCTGTAAGAAACAAACCTCTAAAATGTGCCTAAATCTTTGACCAAGCCATACCCCTCATTACTTTGATTGTAAGCGTAGTGCTGCTCCTCTTACATTATGCTGCTCAATTAAAGCAGATGGACTTTCAATCTAGCTCTCTGCACCATTTACCCTGTCTGTCTGTCTGTCTGTCTGTCTGTCTGTCTGTCTGTCTGTCTGTCTGTCTGTCTGTCTGTCTGTCTGTCTGTCTGTCTGTCTGTCTGTGTGTGTGCGTGTGTGTGTGTGTGTATGTTCCTGTGTTCGCGTTGGTTAAGTGCAAAGCCAGGCAGTATCAGTAACAGAGTGGCTTTTTTAAACACACACACATGCACGCACGCACGCCGGCAGACATACACACATACATAAACACGTGCAGCACTTACATGGGCATGGGGAAGGGGGTTATGGTGAGCCTAATAGCAGACATAAGTCATCTTACTTCTGTCCTTGTAGAGGGGGGATCTGCAAGCTTCTCGCCCCTGACTGATGATGGGGGGATGAGGGCCTGTGTTGGGGTCTACATTGGGATGATTATTACCAGGATGGATGAGGATGGGGGGCAGCAGTAAGGTTAGCGCCTCAGCCCCACTTATCACACTAGATGGGTGGACTGGTAAATGGAGAGCCAAAGAGAAGCACACAAGCCATTTATTCACTTAGCTTGAGAGGAGGCATAAATCCGGATTACAGAGGCTGGAGGACGGGGCCTCTAGACCCAGGTAAGGTGGAGAGACGCTGGCGACGTGTGGAGCTCAAACCTGGGGTGGCAAGGGATGTTCTGGGGGCGGTTGGTGGTTCACTTCCACGTCAGTATAGAAACGTCTTGGAAAGACCCTGGTTCGATTCGAGCTCGTGGTATTGTGCTACATGTCATGCCCTCTCTCTCATGCCCTCTCTCTCACGACCACTTCCCTGTCCATAAAAAAAGGCCAGAAAGTCATGCAAAAGATAAAATTGTGTTTCTGTGGTATAGTTGGAACATTGACATTTCTGTAGGTGGACCAATGAAGAATGCAGATCACAGTATCATTTTCTCCACTCTTTTTAATTGTGTAAATCAAGTAGTATGCATTATTATATGCTCATTATTAAATGACGGCTGGGAAATAGCCGTCATTTAAATGTTGTATCAGTAAATACAACTAGTAAATATGATTGTTTACTGGCGTGTAAAGCACAAAGGGCCCTGTAAACTTAATCTCACTCCAGCCACGGTCGACATCGATACGACAATAGGTTCAGATATGAGCAGTGAATTCATTCCCAAATATGAGATGCAGATGATAAGAGATGATAAGAGATGTAGACTGAAACTGACAGCATGACAACCTCTTGATCTATAAATAAATCTTTAAATTATAGGTCTTGCTTAAAAATAAATACATTCAACATTAAGTGAGGAAAGTTGTTTCGTGATCATTGTATTATTTTATACTTTTCCATTTATTGATTGGGTATATTATGAAATTGTTTTCTTCACTTTTATTTGTGTAATTGCATACTCCAATTTCGGTTCTTTTTGCTTAGCACTTTTTTGCTACTTAACCAGGTAAATCATAAGCGTGGGAATACAAATGTCAGATATTAGTCCATATTCAGATATGGACTAGACAGTAGGTTCGTAAGAAGGGAAAGAATAAAATGACAACAATATGATTAACTGGAGCCACAGATTACTTTTAGATTAACTGTATTCAACCTTGTAGAAAAAATAAAAAGATAGATCCAAGTGCAATGAAGAATATTCAGGAATTTCTCAATTTAGACCCTAACATTAGGTCTGAAACAATTATCTTTAAACACCATAAAATGGCTGGAAAATTTACATAAGGAAAAAATAAATCATGAACAAAAAATAAATTCCTTGCAAAGGTTCCTTTAATTTCCTTGGTTCGGCCAGTTCAGCCTACTTTAGTCAAATGTCAAGTCCAAAGCCAAAAAGTAAAAGTCAATTGGTCATGTGTGGCGCTTCAGAGCGCTTTCACCTCATATAATATGCTCAAGTGATGGATGTAAAGGAAGATTGGTATCCTCCTCGGCACTGGTGATATCGGTTCACTCCTTTGGATAAGGAGGTATCTTCACTAGCTCGCCACCCCTTCGTCGAGGGGAATTCGATCCGGATTCACAAGGGTTTCCAAGGACTCCAAAAAAATCTTGCCAAGACTTCGCCGAAAATAATAAAACTCCCGGCGCTTAATCATCAATTCCCTCTCTCTCAATTCGGTTTTGTTTCCCCTCAACTTCCACTCCGTTTTTTATGGAGTTTTATAACTGACACTTTCTACAATTTGACTCGTTTTCTCAGTTCGTTTTACTTGTCTGCTGGTGTTAGCGTTCTGGCTGCGCATTGACGACAGCTACGTGAAAGGCGGGTTTTATGGTGCGTTCCTGAATCCTCGAACTCCAGACTTCCGAGTCGAAAGTCGAAGATCTCCAAGCTTTCTTGCGGCATTTCTCGAAGGCACGCCCCCTTTTTGTCTTCATCTTTTGAAAATCTGAGATTAGACCGAGAGCAGTTATGACGCTCTCTACGAAATGGCTGCGCCTGTGAAGAGATTTCTTTTTTGTATTTGTACCACGTTGGTCATTTAATCTTTAATGATGTTGTTGATGTTTTTAATGTTGATTTTAAATGCTCTTACACACTTGATTACATTGCTATTTTATTCCGGTCACCAATTTATACATTGCACTGTCTTGCTGTGCATGCAATAGGGGAGAGCCAGGTCGATTGAAACACAGTGATTTCCTCAAAAACCACGCAAGGCTTTCACGTCAAATTTCGTCACAACATTCAGCACGCAAGACTGCCCAACCCTGGGAAATTTTGTGTAATGACGTCCCACCGTTTAAATGTTATCTACGTTATTTTCGAGAGCGCTAAGTAAAATCCTTCCTGCGGTAGTTTTTTTGTAATAAATAGTTGTGTTTTTTATTTCATGCCATAATAATATGACTATACAACAGGTGAATTAGTACTTAAACCTCTGCTAAAGTGTGCAATGTCAGAGTTTTGTGTGTCGCTGTCAGGACGATTGAAACATTTGTTTCAAACAGGTGTCATGTTATCCGGTTGACCTGGTAGTTTTTGTTTGAAATAAATAAAAGGATGTTCAACTGTGCATCCCTAAACATGACTTAGGACAGTGAGTTTTAATCGAAATGTGTTTCAAACGTCCCCACTAGGCGGGGCGTTTGAAACAAATGTCAACTTACGTTCCAAGTTAAAAAAACAGCTTGGTCATCCAACTTATGTATTAAATTATACTTGTGAGAACACACATGTGAGTTGTTGATCACGTGTTAAAATTATTTGCATACGTAACGTCATCTTTGAAAAAGACGTTTAACTGAAAAGTGTTTCAATCGACCCGGCTCTCCCCTACAATGTTAAGTTGTGTTGTTGTTTTCGGGCTGGTTTGCTAAAGAGGCTAATGTAGCTAACAATAAACAACAACAAGCCAATTTCATGACACAATCACAAAGACGAACAGGAACGCTATGAATGCTCCGAGACCGGAAGTGACGTCAAACGTGCAACTCGGAAGGCTGGTGCCGAGGATTCAGGAACACACCATTACTCCCCTCTACCCATTAGGAAGTCTGTATTCTTAGATACAGCCAATAAGACTTCAGTATGAGCAAAATCACTGATGGGCAGCTTAATAACCCATCAGGTAATACAATATCAAGGGAATAGTACAGACAAAGTACAGAAAGGGGAAACTTTGAGAAATAAGTATATAATATGGAAATAAAATAATATAACAGGGCAAAATGTTCTACTGGTTTACATAAGTAGGTGTGGTGCTTTTATTTGTAACTGTGTAGAGGTTGTTGCTATGATCACATTAAATGCTTGAGTAGATCGTATCTGATTTAATTGATGAGGCTTATTCATTTAATGAATTCTTTATCTAGTCTCAAAGCCTTGCATGAATATTTCAAATATAATTCCAAAGTGTCAACATGCCCTCAATTGTCTTAGGTGTATTAGTAGTGACATATATTGTCTTAAGTTGCCAAGGTTTCAAGCCTTCAGGCTTTGCAGTAAAAACTAATCGTTGTCCTTTTTTTATGTATCATCATTGTCATGATCAATGTTCATTTAAGACTCATCTGTTTCAAATGCCAGCCCTGAGTATCAGCTTCCAGAAGAATGAACTGGGATCCACTCAGCATTCTGTTCTGGTCTTGTATCTTAATTTAATAAAGAGCTCTGGGAAAAGTCTGGCCTTATTTTAAAAAACCCAATTCAGAAGTCAGGCTCGGTGAAGCCTTGTCAGGCCTCATTTACATTTACATTTAGGGCATTTAGCAGACGCTTTTATCCAAAGCGACTTACATCAGTTAATACACACATTGACACACGGATGGCAGAGTCAACCATGCAAGGCGACAGCCAGCTCGTCAGGAGCAGTTAGGGTTAAGTGTCTTGCTCAGGGACACATCAACACTCAGCTAGGAGGAGCTGGGGGTCAAACTAACAACCTTTAACGGTTACAAGACAACTGCTCTACCTCCTGAGCTAGGCCTCCCTGTGATTCCTGTTCATTGGCCTTTCAAGATGGAGTCAAATTTAAGTCAATTGCCAGAGTGGAACATCATGTTCCTCCACACTTACCTTGAGGACATTGCGATGTCTAAAATGAAGAGACTAATCGGAAATATATAGAATATAAACATGGTTGTTTTTTAAGTCTGATGCTTTGAAAGTGGCTCCCTTGTTGGGTTTGTTTTTGAAAGCAATCCTTGAGTGAAGAGAAAGTGTCTGTTGAAGGGTACTTTGAAACCAGGGATTGAAGTGAAACTGTGTGTTTTAGTGTTCTGCTTTATGTGCTGAGAAAAGGCATTGTCTTTGTCTCTTTTACACATAAACGTACGTACATGTATGTAAAATGTACATACGTGTATGTTTTACTAAAGAAATAATGACCGTCAGAAATGTGACGTATGTATGGCTTTTTAAAAGTTTAAACTTGGTAACTATTTGATCATATTTTTGTGCAGCCTTCATGTTATTTGTGTCATATTCTGTGTAATCCTGTGAATTATGAGAATAAGCACTGAGGATTTGAGTCTTAACGGCTTGTTTGGATAATTCCAATTTGCATACACAATTTTCCCCAGACCTTTAACGCATCATTTGACGTTTAATCAGGTCATCAATCTTCGTTATGTTAGTGTTGTTTTTTTGCAAAAGGGCATGTCACGCTAACGTGAGAGTTAACGAGGAGGTCAGTCAAGAAACATAGAATAGGAAAATCAATCACGTAGGAAAATATGCAAAACTCAGAAAAGACGAGAGAAGAGTGTATGCAGGAATCATTAGACCACATCGTCTTGGTGTCTTCCCTGTACATCTAGCATGATGTCATAAGAAGGATGTGTTCACTAATGGTAACATTTCCAGCAAGCTCATTAGCATACATGTTCAACAGTTACAACAGTACTTCCATGCCAGTGTTAAGTAGTTAAGTAGCACTCAGTATTTGGTCATCAGATCATGTCTGACCCGGAGGGGGTTCACACAGATAACATCCAGAGAGCACAGCGACGGGCTGAGGCATACTCACAGGCCTGCACGGAAACAAACACACACACACACGCCTGCAAACCACACACACACACACACACACTACAACACACACACACGCCTGCAAAACACACACACACACACACACACCTTCAAACAAAACAACGCATGCACACGCCTGCACAGACACGCACAAATGCATTAACAAACATGCAAACACACACCTGCACATGTTATGTACAAATGCATTTAGATACGCACGTCTGCGCGTGGACATATTTACAAACACAAATACATCCTCATACACATGAATACACACAAAAACACACCAACACGCTCTAAAACGAAATAAATCTGCATGCCTGGCACAGACAAAATGGTTTTGGGACAAAGAAAAGAAAGCAAATGTTTGAAGGGTATCAGTACTTAACTCTCCGTACCTTTATTTTAACATCGCTGAATGACGTGGCTGACGTGACCGCCGTGAGTTTACCTGTCACCTGTCACGCGGTGGTGAACCAGATCATCTGAGACCTGTCATCTGACATCAGAAGAGCAGGGAGGGCTCCTCACCACCTCCTCCCCCCACCTCCTCCACCTAAACCTCCTCCTCTCACCTCCTCTGCTCTACCCATCTGTGGGGAGCTGAAACCACATCTCTGGGTTGATAGTCTGTGAGCTGCAGAGCAGATTACAGTCTCTGAAAGTGTGGTTGTTGTTGCGATTGTTGTTGTTGTGGTGGTTGGACACACTTTAATCTTCAGGCAGCAGAGACTATGTGGGGGGCTCTAATCTTATTTGGAGCATGCAGGAAGTTGGTCTTGCTCATTTGTTTTCAGATGCACAAAAAATAAAGTTCTGCTTGAACCAGTGATCTTGCCAAAGATGCACTGTATACAAAAAAAGTGTGTGTGTGTGTGTGTGTGTGTGTGTGTGTGTGTGTGTGTGTGTGTGTGTGTGTTGTGGTGTGTGTGTGGTGTGTGTGTGTGTGTGTGTGTGTGTGTGTGTGTGTGTGTGTGTGTTCACTAAAAGTTTATTGCCTATGCTGTAGCAGCCGACAGGCGACCAGTGTGTGGGTGATGGATGGAAACACAAGCTGTATTTCATGCTGTTGCTTCCTCTCTCGGCAGGTCGATCGTATCTGCTAGCTCTCAGGTGCGCAGCTACAGTTTATCAGCCTGGAGCAGACACTGCACTCGATAAATGCAGCACGAACAGATTTGACTCTTTTCAAAAAATGACAAACGTCCACTCTCGGTCTTTTGGTGGAGTTCGGACGTCAGGTCATGGGTGCCTCATTGCATTCAGTTGCTGTTTTATTTAATGAATAATAATATGTCTTCAGACAAGAAGAAGATGTTTTAATCATCATAGGTGATAGTGTATCTCCCTGTTCACCGTATTCTGCACCAGATTGCTCTGCTATGGGCTGTTGGTGTACTAAGAGTCCTGCCTGTCTGGGCTGCAGCAGTAGCTGAATGTAAAGAACCACTGGAGGCTGGGAGGAGCACTGCTCTGGTGGCGAGGACTAGGTGGTAGAGTCTGACAAGAAGGAAGCTGCTTAAGACATTCAGTTATTGTTATTCCCTCATATGAATCCATGCACAAAGATAGGATCACATACATGTGCGAGCAGGCAGTCAAACACGTGCGCACACACATCCATGCTATCACGCAACCGTGCACTCACAACGACTCATACACCTATGCAACATACACACGCAGAAACACACACACACATACATACACACAGACACACACATACAGGCAGACAGACAGACACAGTCACATAAAAACATGCAGACACAGGCAGAAGCAGAAAAGGGAAATTAGAATGTGGAAGAGACAAGTCATGAAAAGGGGAAATTAAATTGGAGGAAAATAATAAATATAACCAGCGACGGGAAGGAAGAAACAATAGAATTTTGAAGATGAGCAGAAGACAATCAAAAAGAAAAGCAAAGCATTCATTAACTAATTGCAAGGCATACAAATACACATGAATATGCTACAAGGTGGTTCTTTCAGACCATATGCTCAGTCTTAACATAATTAGCTCCACTTGTTTTCCTGGCTTGGTGGTTTGCAAAATCAGACTCCCTTTTAATCTCGCCTGTTGCAGTGAAGTACTTTTCAGTATTTGTTTGAATATTTTACCTCAGAGTCCTGCCTTGGATTCCCCACTAATTAACTTGACAAAGGGGAGGATTTGGAGTATCCAAGAAGCTTACAACCCACTGACAATCCTGTGTTATGTAACCATGATGCCCTGATTTGCCTATACATCCTGTTTTGCATATTTCTTAAGGGTAAAGGTCCCGTATTAACAAAAAAAACTGTCTAATGATTCGGTCTAATGATGTTGAGTAGGATAATGGAGGGTTAAACTTGAGCGGAAGTAGATCATTTAAAAAAAGTATAACAATTATAAGTATCCAAAGAAATATGTTACGTTGCGAATAACTCCGGAGGTGTAGTTGAAGCCTGAGTCTCATCTACTGAACATATCATCTGAGCAGAGCGAGAAAGAGTGTCAGATGCTGGGTAGCTAAGGGAGCTGGATGGTGGCTAGCGGCATCCCCAAAACCAGTTTCCCACTTGAACTCTTTTGATAATACACTGGAACCACAAGCCAATATCAGCCATTAACACAGATAGAAAGGTTGGGTTCGCCATAACAGGACGTTTTTTTTTATTCATGCATCTGTCTATCGCTCCTTTCCATAACTCTAACTTCATCTATCATTCATTCTCCGATTTTCCACGTCGCATTTGGTCAACACAGAATTCGGAAAACGATGGAATGCATACTTTTGACAGTTTGTTGACACACAATGCTTTGAACAAACACAGAGACTGCGGGATTGCGCAGCTTTGACCTATAACAGCTTCGAGGCTACAGCTCAGTGAGCAGGAAGTGGAGCAACAAGCTGCAACAACAACAAACAATAACTCCTTGCTCGTTGTGAAGAAAAACGTTTGTATCAACTCATCAGCTCATCTTGTGAGCAGGATGGGAAATGAGGCAGCACATGCGGTGTACACCTTGGCTCGGGCCTCATAAAATGTCTCTTGTTGCTAATGGGTCTCTCTGCTTGGGATCAAAAGGTTTGGATGCTTTACAGGTAGCTTTCTCTCCAGGTGCCGGCTTTCTTTGGAAAACTGACTCCTCAGCACATTTGGGATTCCGTCCCACAATTCAGCACGCTGCAGTGTCTCCAAATCTATCTGGGTGCAGTATAGTGGGGTGGCTGGGATGAGAGTTACATTTGATTTGATTCCCAATGTCAACATTCTTCCTGTACGTATGTACCCTTGAGCAAGTTGCTTGATTCTCTTCCTATCCACTACTCTTTAACGACATACATCTGAACCATCTTTAAATCGCTTTTGATTATAGGGTGACTGAATAGTAGTAGTCCATTAGCAGTGGAAGTAATACTAAGTAATAGTAGTACTAGTGTTTATAATATTTAGGGAGTTTAAAAAGGTTGGTGTGAACAGTTGGTTATACTATTAGGAATTATGCTCAGATCTGTGTCTCATGTAACCAAAGAAAAATACAAATCATAATTGGACCATTTTCCTGCTTCAAAGTGAACAGGGCCAATATAAACGTTTTTCCTCATTAAAACCCAATGTCTCTAATAAAAATAAGCTAAAAGAGATGAAAAGATAGATTGAGCAAAATCAAATACTGTATTTAGACGATCTGACCATCAAATGTTGCTGACCAGAAAGATATATGAAGCGTAAGAACATTTGTCATTCTTAAAGAGGCTGTGGGACGCCATCCTTGCTTCTGGGTTGTGATTCAGTTCCAGAAGAAACCAGATGTTAGGCCCGAGGTTAAAGGCAGGGCACATCAGGAGGGGGGGGGGGTGATCCAGCACATCCGAGAGTTTCACAGTTCAGAAACACAACACACGCCTCTCCACACAGAGCACATACACGTCTCACGTACACCGGAAACGTGTGTGTGTGTGTGCTCCTGGAACAGAGCGTTCCTGGTGAGACGCCTGTCCTTCTGTCGTGTCGCCTTTTCAGGGCACTCGACCGGTGCGCACTGACAGCTTCCAAATGGCAAACACGTGAGAGAGGTGGTTTGGTGCAATCAGATAGTCAGAGGAGCTCTTCAACCCCCCCGTCCTTGTCCCCGTCCTTGTCCCCGTCCCCGTCCCCGTCCCCGTCTGAGGTCCTCCATCAGTCTCTGTGATGTTCTGAGGGGGGGGATGTCAGCTGGGGACCCGGCCCTCGCCTTGGGAACAGTCTAGCTGAAGGAAACGAGGGAGCCGCAATCTGTTCATTCAGTTATTTACGCGGAATAGTGGGAGTGTCCGATGCATTCGCTGTAGGTTGAGCCCAGTAGAGAAGCAGACCTAGCTCCAATAGAGGAGCATGTTTACCAGAGAGTTGCCTTGTGTCGTTTATTTCTGTGCAAAATAGTTAAAGGGCCCTTACTTTACCAGCAGGCGTGAGTGGGATTAGCCATTACATGCCCTTTCAAAGCTGCCTTGCCCTGTGCCTTAGAGACATCACAAGTGGGTGGAAAACAACATGTAATGGCTTATCACAGTCACAGCCGGTGGTCAAAAATAAGCCTTTAAAAATAAGGAAAGGGTATTAAAACATTGTGAACTAGACACAGAAAAACAAGGTTAGACAAGATTTCATTCTACCCATACTAACCATTATTCCATCAAACACCCATAGTTTCAACATGCAAAAGGAGGATGCAGCAATGTTTCCTGGCTCATGTCCTACTCACAGGGGCCCGCTCGCTGTCCCTCAGCGCCCTCTGTTTTGCTTGTCCAGCGGAGCCCGTCCCCTATCGGACACACTCTGGCCAGAAGACCCCTTGGGATGCTGCCGGGCCAAGGGTTCGTGTCAAAAGCATGTGGGAACTCGTCTCGGGCTGATGCATTCCCTTCCTGTTGGATCATGCCAGGGTCGCTCAGGGGTGGTCTCCAAGTGGTGGGTCGTCACGACCCACCACTGGTCTCACCAGTTTGAGGAGACGAGATGCGGAGGAGATTAATGGACGGGTAATTTTTGTCTGGTGGTTTAAGTGCTCTTGAGCGGCAATTTGGCAGATGCTAGATTGTCTCGTCATGAAAACGACCAGGGATCCAACTGGACTTGTTGAATGTGGTAAAAGTTACAACGCAGTGCGTGTTCATTATTTGGTAAACATAATAATTCTTGAGTCATTCAGTTTAAATCATTCTGTTGAATAAGAAAATAAAGAAATTTATCGTCACCCATCAATAAAGTTTTGAACACTCAACCTAAAAATATATTAGGGACAAAGATCATGTTCAATGGTTTTCATTTAACAGCTTCACTCATATTGATTCCTTCTGCTTCTACTTTGTAAAATTAAATGTAGGCCTACACATTATATCATAATTGTGGTAGAAACCCCCCATTCAATTGTCAGACAAAGAACCCCATGTGAAGAACTAAGACATAAATCCATTCATGAATATTGTTATACACCGGCTGTCCAAGTTACAACTATGATTGTTAATATCATGTTCAGTTTGAAATGGTGTGCGTAGCCATAGCTAACCAGCACACAATCACCATCCATCCAGACGGAGAACCAGCACAAGCACCACAGCATGCTATGAAACAAAACTCTGTGGCAAGAAGTACTCAAACACAAGCTTTTGCTGAATGTCAACCACATCAGTAAACCGGCTGGTGGCCAGTCACAGGCTGCACAGTTCATCTCGTCACACTTTTCTACTCCCACTTAGGAATAAAACAGCAAACTGAAGCCAATGCAGGTGGATGTGCCAGGAACTGTGATTACTAGAAAAACACTTGTTGGTACCAAGAATGGCCCGACTTTATTTTTTAAGAAACACATTATGATCAAATATGGTGACATTCGGCTGGCATTCTTGCAGTTCTTATTCTCTGGCCAAATTAAAATGCCCCTCTCGCCTAAAAATGTCGCAACAATTTTGCCAATCGATCCCCTGACAACTTTATGTGTCTGTTGGAGAACTGCAGTGATTCTTGAGCGGTAATGCAAAATGTATATTCTGTTAATCTCAATTTGGGAAACGGATTGAGTGCGCTAGATTTCAATGAGATTACATTACCCAGGTCTACATGTGGTCAGGCCCACAGGATTTAACTTTTAGAAGGGCTTGCTGGCCCCCTAGGCTGAGCGCTGTGTTTACGGCGCTTGGCCGCGGTTCAGGGCAGAACTTTGCTTGTCATAAGGGAGGGTCTGTATTACTGTTAATTATCACATTACCAGTGGATCAATAAACTGCAACTGTTCAAATCAGGTTACGGCAATAATTCAAATGATCGTTACACCTACGTTTGATTGAGTGATTTGATTTATTCCCCTGAGTGTAACGTGAACGAGATAATCCACTTCGTATCAATGCAGTCTGGCTCTCCTCATATTCTGAGGCTATTCAGGGGAAAGCTATCATTCACATTTTATACATGTCCCCTGTCGCAGCCTAATCCTAATAAGACAGCAGGGACTAACAGCTTCAGAGAGGTTTAATAAAGGTTTCAGTCTCCCCCTGTCTGTGCGGTTGAAGGGGACCTTTGACCTCTCCTGCTGGCTGTAATAAATGAGCCTGAGGGTTGGCTCGGGGTGAAATTCTAGGTCGACCCGGAAGAGAATTCCAGCCATGGTTTCATTTGAGACCCTCTGAAGAATAGCACATTTCAACCCTCAAAATCCCTGGTTATATATTATCAGGCAAAGGAAGTGGATGGAGGTTATCAAAAGAAAAAGGTTTCATGGATTAAAAATGTATCGCCATGTACCTTCATCTATGATTTGTAGAATCCACTTGCTAAGCCTGACTAATAACATTTTACGTATATTCAACACTTAAACTGTGGCAATACAATTTTTGGGCATTTCACTTAGTTCCTGCCTCTGTTGATTCAAATCAAACGTTTCGCTGCTTTCTTTCACCTGAAATAAACTGAGATTAAAAATATGAACAATTTAAATCAGCTTGTTTGCCCTGTCATTTCCTACTGTGATTCCCTTTTCTGGATAATCACCTTTAAAATAGAGGGGTCACAGCAACTTCCTGTAGCAGATTAGCACCCTTAACTCTGACAGTTGTCAGCCATGATGGGTCATCACCTCCTCAACTCCCTAAATATTCTAAATTGGTCAGTGATCATGCACTGTATTCACATAATCATCTAGAACTCCAGCAGTTCAGCCAAGATCACCTTCATCTCCCTCTCAAAATGATCCAAGTTATCTTTCTTCTCGATTGGTTGTCTTTGAAAGGACTTTGTTACTTTGAATAATGTATTTGTGCTTTTTTATTTTCTCTTTTTTTACACATGCATACACAGACATGGTTTCCTAAATTCAAACCAACTAAGACTATTAAATAACCGTCCCCGGCTCATCACAGCCCCACCACCACCTCCTGAACTCTGTTCAAGCTTGACTTTTTAATCAAGTGGTTCTGCTCAGCACCTGCAGCAGATCAGCAGATGTATTATGAACCGGCGGTGAGACGATTTACATAGACCTTCTCAAGTACCTCACATTTACCCCAAATACTTTTTTCCCTCTTTAGTCCATCGACAGTTTAGTAACAATTTTAGCATCAAGGACGTCTGGTTCAGGACTAATCTCCGCAGGAAATCAGGTTTTAAATGATGAGCCTATCAAAGCTCAAAGAAATGTTAATATTTCAAAAGAGACGCCATCATAAATATTCAGGCTTTAGATATTCCTTCAGTCCTTTTGACCGTCCATTCTCTCTGTCACGTACGGGACATTTGAAAGTCTGATTTATGCTGTAACCTCTTGAAATAGGTCATTTTCCAGGTCACCATGCAGTAGCCACATTTTGTATGGGCTTCTTTTGAAGTGTGTTTCCTCCCAATGCTGTGTTTTGTTCAGCTTAAAATACTTCCTCCCAATGGGGTGTCTTCACTCAATCTTCCGCACTCACAATCCAGCAAAGCTCCATGTAAACCTTTCTCACCTTTCCTGTTCTCCCATTCTGTCTTAAAATTTAAAGAAAGAACTTTCATGAACTTTGTTTCTTTTGTATTCTGTTAAACATAACTTGTTGCCTGTACCATTTAATTCTGAACGCCGACTAAGCAACTATTTTGACTTCAACAACAGCTGCAAGCGATAGCTCTTTGTGTGTTGATTACACTCAGCTTGGGGGCTGTTGACTTTATTTAAATGTATATGAGAGAGAGAGAGAGAGAGAGAGAGAGAGAGAGAGAGAGAGAGAGGAGAGAGAGAGAGAGAGAGCGAGAGAGAGAGGAGAGAGATGAGAGAGGAGAGAGAGATGAGAGAGAGAGCGAGGGGAGAGATAGAGAGAGAGGGAGAGAGAGAGAGAGAGAGAGGGGAGAGAGAGAGAGAGAGGGGAGAGATAGAGAGCGAGGGGAGAGATAGAGAGGAGAGAGAGAGAGAGAGAGAGAGAGAGAGAGATATTGTTACGGGTTGTTAAGGTTGATCGATAAATAAATCCTGACCCTAAATTCTCCCCCATCTGTGCAAATTGAGTTAGAGGACACAGCAGAGAGTTGATTAAGTTTAGAAGAAACTATAGTTAACGGGTTGTTAAGGTTCATCTGATCTATAATAAAATCTCTGACTCTAAGAAATTTTATCTCTCTCCCCATCTGTGCAAAATCTCAGTTTAGCTCTACCGATCTCATTCTTACATCGTAACTAATAGTTACTTTACCAATTCATTGTTTATAATAAATATTACCCTTCCAGGTAGTCTCTCTCTCTCTCTCTCTCTCTCTCTCTCTCTCTCTCTCTCTCTCTCTCTCTCTCTCTCTCTCTCTCTCTCTCTCTCTCTCTCTCTCTCTCTCTCTCTCTCGACCCTGCTCCCACACCCCAAGTCGTAGTGCCAGCAGCTCTTTGCACTATAAATGGGCCGTGACTTGTGAATACACAGCTGGGCTTCAGCAGACCATCATAAAAACCACCTCTCCACACCACAGCGCTACACCTCTATTCTCCCCACCACCCTGCCACTCTCCTCCATCACTAACCCAGCGCTACACCTCTGCAGTCCCCACCTCATCTTCGTCCTCCTCCACCGCAAACACATCGCTACACATCTGTACTCCCCACTATATCTTCATATCTTCATCCTCTTCCTCAACATAAACCCACCGCTACACCTCTGTAGTCCTGACTTCATTTTCACCCTCCTCCACCACAAACAATGCTACACCTCTGTTCTCCCCACAACATCTTCACCCTCCTCCACCACAAACACACTGCTTCTCTATGATCGTGCTTATATCTCCCTCTCTCCCATGCTCTCTCCCTCTCTGGTTTGAGATATTCTACTCCCTTGCACCATTGGCTGTGCTTATGTAAGGGTGAGGGCATGTGTTCTGTGTGTGTGTGTGTGTGTGTGTGTGTGTGTGTGTGTGTGTGTGTGTGTGTGTGTGTGTGACGTGTGTGTGTGTGTGTGTGTGTGTGTGTGTGTGTGTGTGTGTGTGTGTGTGTGTGTGTGTGTGTGTGTGTATGTGTGTTTGTCTCTATGTGTGTGTGAATAAGTGTACAACTGTGAATGAAAGCGTGAGTGTGGAATCGAGAGAGAAAATAAGCCAGTGTGTGTGTGTGAGTGTGTGTGTGTGTGTGTGTGTGTGTGTGTGTGTGTGTGTGTGTGTGTGTGTGTGTGTGTGTGTGTGTGTGTGTGTGTGTGTGTGTGTGTGTGTGTGTGTGTGTGTGTGTGCATGTGTGAAGGAGAGTGTGACTTTGATAAAGAGAGAGACTGAGTCTGTCTCCGTTAACGTGAGATCTTTACTTCAGTCACAATGCATTTTGAAGACGGCCAAGCAGTGGTTCAGTCAACCACAGTGACCACTGCTGCCTCTTGTTCTATGTCTCGCTCGGCTCTAACAACACATTAGCGGGTTTGTGATTTCACTGCGCTGTTCACTGTGGCACGATGAACCCCGTGATGTCCCTGCTTTGAAGCCAGTGACCCCGACTTGGAACACACAACCAAACACATCTCATCATCAAAAACAAGCAACGGGGATCTTTCCCTTCTGTAGAGCGTCATATAAACTTGATCATGATTCTACAGATGTCTACACTGATTTTATCAAATTAGAAGAATAGAACAAATTAAAAAGAAAAAGGAAAAAAGAAAAAAGTTATATTCTTTCGTCCCTATTTGATCAGTTCTTATGATTGTTAAAGTTAATCAGGATACAATAGCACAGTCGGCTACAGGGGAACATTGAAAGTAAGAATTATGCGGGACCGCATGACCCATGCGAGATGGTTCATATTGTAGAACCACGAAGAACATAAAAAACACAATGGATTGACCTCACCCTTAAGAGGGAGTACATTTCTGCCTGGTCCATCCTGCAAGATGCAACTAATGAATGAGAAAGGAAAACACTGTAACTTTAAATATAATTGTAATTTCCAGTGCATGGGGAGTGTTGCTCGAAAGATATTGTCATATGTTGCCCTCCAAGTGGAAATGCCATTTCACAAATATATTGGCCTACATTTAAACAAGGTTGATGTAGTTCAAGAAATCTAACCATATACATTATGATGCTGAACACATACGGACGTAATTCACAGAGTGTTCCAGGCTGTCGGCAACTGACTAGACAGCAGGCAAGTCATCAGATGCATGACACTCGCACCTGTGGGAACATCAGATGGACATTTGGGTCGTTAATTACTGTGAAATACAGATCAGTGACTCATGGATCGGCTCGTCTCGCCTGATAGGAGCCGCTGTAGGCAAAAAAAAAAAGTAAGCTTTGCGTCAGATACATTTGTGTATACTCTGTATCACGTGTCCGTCAAATGACATCAGACAAAAGTGTAGAGCGTGACAAATGGTCAAAATGAAAAAATAAATAATGTATAACATTTAATGTATAATGTATAATATTTAGACCTGCTGATGCTATATGCAAATAATCAAATACCAGGATGGGTCAAACTGCCCAGATAATTTTCCTGATCATTAATTGAATCTAAATTGAAGCATTTACTAAGAAAGGATAAATACTATAATGTGATAATTGACTTGCTATTAAAAATTCCAGGGATCTTGAAAAGACAGCTAGTGGTGCAACAGCAGATAATAATGGCCGGCCTTGAAGTAGACTAAAGCTGTGTTCGAAATCGTTCCCTATACACTCGTTCCCTATTCCCTATATAGTGTACATGATATGGTGCACTATATAGGGAATAGGGAACGAGAATTCGGACACTACGCTGAACATTTCTAAACGTCATTTGCGTCACTTTGTGTGACGCAGACAGATGCGCCCATGATTTACAACGTTTCAAGCGTTTAAAGGTTAGGCTTGTAACGTGTCAAACAGAGAAGAAAACAGATAATTAACTTTACTTACATTTATAAACGAAAGCCGGAGACTCCATTGTAAATGTAAATGTCGCGGTTATTCGGCTTCTTCTCCTCCCCGGGAAAAATACAACCGCATTGCATTGTGGTACGGGAGTAACATGTAGGGAACATCGTATGCACCCTATTTTAAAGTCCACTATATAGTGCCCTATATAGTGGACCACTGAGAATTCGAACACCCTACAAAATGGCGTGCACCCTATTTAGTGCACTACATCCATGATAGGGAACGATTTCGAACACAGCTTAAGTCAAGTATTTGGGGTAAATGTGAGGTACTTGAGATGGTCGATATAAATCGTCTCACCGCCGCTTCATAATACTGCTGATCTGCTGCAGATGCTGAGCAGAACCACTTGATTAAAAAGTCAAGCTTGAACAGAGTTCAGGAGGTGGTGGTGGGGCTGTGATGAGCCGGGAATGGTTATTTAATAGTCTTAGTTGGTTTGAATTTAGGAAACCATGTCTGTGTATGGATGCCTGTGATTTATTCCTTCACTGTATTTTCCGAATTTGATTTCCGGTCATTGGTGAGCAATATTCAAATTGCACAAACTTGGTTAACATAAAATAAGATGACGTACTAATCTCAGATAAAACCAAAAAATATTAATCTCTCGAGCAGCAGCAAAACGTGATAAAATCAAATCAAACTTAAAAATGAAAATAAAATAGGTATACAATTAGTCTTTCCAGACCGAATCAGAACCTCTATATCAGAAGTCCACTAGGACCATCTCATACCATGAATGAACTTTAAACTTCTCCTGACAAGAAATCGTCCCTGTCTCTCTGCACTGGGTATCCCTTCAAGCGGTAAATAGTCAGTGAGCCGGTTTAAAGAGACCGATTTATCCCAGAGGACGTCCTACTGTTTCAGCCCACACCCCCCACTGTTTTGCTAGTGGGGTGTGTGTGCACAGGTGCTCATTCTCTTGTAGACATTCCTCTTGTTTTCTGTCTCAAGCACAGTAAAAATGACCTTGGAGGAGGCTGAATTCTCGAGATCGGGAGGATCTATACTGCCAGGTATCAAGTGCCGCATTTGTGGCTGAACCACAGTGGTTCAGACCAATCAGTATGTTGTGAGTAACTAGGATATCTGCGTGATCCATGATATACAGTACATGATAAATGCTATGAAGGTCATAGACAGATGGTTCCTCCAATCACCCACCATTTTTTTTTTAGGATCCCACCCTTTTTCCACAACCTTTTCCAAGGACGACTTCACAGATGGTTCTGTGTATCCAACCATCTGCCTCCCGGAGGGTAAATGTTTCATCAAACATGTTTGCTTGTTAAATAACATAGGTGAAGATGTAAATAAATGGCCAGCCTTTTTTTTGTGTTTAGATCGGCAAAATTAGGTCCCTGGAACCTGGTACTTTTTTAGGCCTTGTCCACACTAACCCGGGTAAATCTACAAACGCATAAATATTTATAGGTTTAGCCCTTCCACCCTCATTAAAACGGCAAATTCAGACGCTGAAAACTATGCTTTTCAAAAAACGATCGCCGAGGTGGATAATGTGAAAACACTGGGTTCTTGTTGTAGTGTGGTCAGGTTAGACGCGAGGCTTTCAGAAACGATGACGTTTGGTTGCCATGACACTGCCATGATGCTGCCACAAGCTTGTGCTCGAGAGCGAGACGCTCGTCAAAAAATGGCAGGTGAAATGAAAATGATGATTTCTCTGTGCAATGTACTTATGTAATTTCACTTACAACTCAACATATCTGTCTCATACATATTCATTACTCCAACACCAAAGGCGAGCACTGTACTTGCTGCGCTTAAGGGATCGAAAAAAAACGCAAACACAGTTCAAACCGTAGTCCCATTTGGAGCATCGTTTAAAAAAAAAAAACACTCGCCTTTGTACTTTAGGTCCATATTTTTAGCCATATTTTTGCTTGTGAGTGAAAATGATTAGCCAGCTGATTAACTGCAACTATCACAGCTGATCGGGTGCCTGTAATCCAAGCTGAGAGGCGTGGCGGGAGTCACGTAACCTTGACAACAACTGTTTATCAAAATCATTTCAGTGTGGAACGTGGATTCAACATTCCGTAAATTATATAAAAACGATAGTGGGGACGGAGGTTGTTTTTATTGTGAATGTGTGTTTTTATATTTACCCAGGTTAGTGTGGACAGGGCCTTAGTCTCACCTCCGTCGAGGTTCCAAGAGAGCTGAACTGATACTTGATTGTGACGTAAACAGGCTGCTGGCCACTGAGTGACGCCACTGAATAAATGCTAGAATAAATACTAAATACTAGCATCAGCGTTCAGTCAACAATAGTGATTGATTATTGAACATGGCAGGATCAGTGCGCAAGAAAATGCTGTGGACCGTGACAGAGTTGGAGACACTCCTTTGCGTAACCCTGTCGGTTTATGTGTCGCGTGGTCGCGTATGTGTCGCAGTTTTGCGCATCCGTGCTATAACGACCCGGGATCCGCTCACGGTGAAGAGGTACTTTCTAGATGGAAACACGACATGCCTGGAACCAAACCAAGTCATGCTAAGTCTTGGCGAGTTGAGCTGGTACAGTCGGTGGAAAAGGGGAAAATTAGTTGGTTCTGTGTAGTATGTACTTTATCGAAATCCTTAGTGCTGTCACTTGATTCAGCTTCCCATCGTCGTAATGTGATTGGCCTTACCTCACCAGGTGAGTGAATGCTAATTGTTTACCTGCTTGGCTAGCAGTCAGGAGGGAAAATAGAGACTTTATAAATTGGCTTGAAGGAATTGAAGGAAATCAATAAACTGAAACTATTCTGTTGTCCATTACATGACTTAATATTGACATTAGCCTTAGGTGACCTAACATGTCATGAAGGCATGTTCCTGGGAAACAAGTTGTTTTTTTTGAGTGGACCTTGTTCGCCATCTAATGGTTAAAAATAAATAATGGCTGCTTTAAGCCGTTCATCATGTTGATCCTGTTTTTGTGTCCCACACCAATCTCACCTTGCAAAGCCTTTGTCAGTCACTGTCTCCTTTTACCTCCCCTTAGCATTTCCTACAGATCTTGGTTAAAACCCATTAGCCCCCGTTTTATTTGGTGTTCATCAGATAAACAAGGAGCACTTTCATTTATTAATGTCTAAAAAGGCGTAAAGGAGTCAGGAAGTATTTTAACAAAAGTGCTTAGGGCTAATAAATCGAGCCGGCTCAGACTGGAATGACAAGCTTTGTTATGACAAACTATTTGCATACCATCAGAGTTGGATGACAGAATACAAACCCATTCTAGGAATTTCGCAGGCTAGGCTATTGTCAGATAATGAGAAGCTTGTCTAACTGGTTTTGTAATGATGCTGTTATGACAGAAGACAAATATAGCTCGCTGTGAATTACATGAGTCAATCACTGCCGATTTGCTGAATGCACAGCTCATTCAAAGTGAATCATACATACTAGATACATAAATAAACTCTTGATCCATTTCCATTAGAATCTCATAATTTCTGAAAATTGCTTTAATCCTCTAATGCTGAACTTGTGTTTGGACTGATTTTTGAGTGGCTTCGACAGCATTGTCTCACCATAATGTGAAGGAGCAGGGTGCTATGTGCTCTTTGTTACGCAAAGCCCTTATTGGAGGTTGTTGGAAGTTGTCTGTTGTTAAAATGTAGATGTTCTTCTATCCTAACAAGAAAAATGTTAAAGGTTTATTGCCTACATCATCAATGTTGATCGCATTTAATCAGGGTGTGCGTGTCTTTGTGTGCGAGTGTGAGTGTGAGTGTGAGTGTGTGTGTGTGTGTGTGTGTGTGGTGTGTGTGTGTGTGTGTGTGTGTGTGTGTGTGTGTGTGTGTGTGTGTGTGTGTGTGTGTGTGTGTGTGCGTGTGTGTGATTTGTGATGTATTGCACTGACCAGGTCTTTTCTATGTAATAACCGAGGTCATAGAGACTAACCCCGGTCGAAGAGACAAGGCCATCCCGGGTTTCAGAGACCAACCCAGGTTGTAGAGACTAAACTGGTCGAAGAGACTAACCTCTTTTGAAGAGACTAACCCAGGTCGAAGAGACTTAGCCAGGTCCAAGAGACAAACCCAGGTCCAAGGAAGGTTAAATGGATACAAACAAGAAAACAATTCACAATGCACACTAGCTCCCTAGGCAGCAGTGCTTTAACTCTAAAGCATGTGGGGTGATCCTATCTTGAAGAATGTACAATGTGGATTAGTTCACAATCGTTCACAGCGCTTTAATTCCTAGTGAGAAACTCATGACAGATAATATTTCATGCGTGTCTCGGTAGGTAAAGAAGACTCATTTTATTACCGTGGGGATTCTGTTACAATGTTCCAAACCCTCAGAGGATGGCCTTAAGCAAAATGTATCATTTGCTTCTTTCAAATCCTGGGCGCTATATTGAAAACTCACATCACGTTTACAAGAAAACTGAAACTCGATTCACTGCTGATCAAAGCAAGGTTGTCACTCTTTGTTGAGAAGTGGTGGGAACCATTTAGAAAATGTATGGGAACCATTTAGAGCATGTATGGTATGACACATGATGGCAGTTTCGAATATAGGCCCTTCAAAGGTCAGACTACTGCAGTCGACGTGCATTGTTACTTTTTTGGACAATTAGTTCTATATTTACATTTAATTGTATGTTGTGCATTTTATTTTAAACATTTTATACAAGTAATGATTTTAAAAAGTGGTAGGGACAGAATCTGCCATTTCAAAATGTAAAGATGACAGGTAGGCCTAAATAAGGTCCCTAGTGTAAATGACACCTATTGATCTGAGTAGAGACGGGAAAGCTGGAAGCGTTACATTGTCAATCAAACTTGATAATATTGCTCCCTAAATGACATCTGCATGTGTGCAATAAATAGATTAATCTATTTGGTCTATTATAACAGCTGTAATCACTCACAGAGCCAGCGATTCCATGGGGACGTGGTGCTAGTGAAAATTCCCTGATCTACCACATTTTAAGGGGTGTGCATTGGAAGCTGGCATTCGAAGCCTGTAACGATCGCTGTGTTTCAGGTTCAATCCATCGAGATTGAGTGAACTCCTTCCTTAAAATCTCTATCACCTGTTAATCACAAGTAGTCCATTGTCCGAAAATCACAAGTGCTCGTTTTGGTCACAGTTCTGGTTTCTAGGTCAGGCCTATACCAGACTAATTTAGCCATGATGGCAGCATATCTTATTCAATGCATGTAATTGAGTCAGATAAATCTTTCAAGTTTTAAAGAGAATGAAGGCATGAAGGCTTATAATTAAATAGGCTTCAAAGGCTTTACAAGTTGTAGGTTGCTTATAGTAGATTGCTATTTGATTGATATCAATGGGCACATAGGCCGATCATACTTTTTTCAATAGGCTATCAGTTTGGCCTACAATGCATTGCAATGCAGTTGACAACCACATCATGTTTTCTAAAATACATTTTAAATAGTTTGTACCATAAAATAACTTGCTTTTTGTTCACCGGAGTATTCGCTGTCAAGGTGCTAGCGTTGCCTTGCATGTCCCTGTAGTCATCTCAAGTGCGCACTGTATCGCTCTCCCGCCCTCTTGTGTTTGATGCACGGCAAGGATTCATCCCCACGACTGAGTGATCCTATGGACTCGTCTTCCAATCTGACAGTGGACATTTTGTCCTCCTAAAATTGAATCTGAGGAGATGGGAACAAGATAAATGGGTTTCTTCCTTGAAACAAGCTCGACCCAAACGAGCTGGCAGCCTGGGCTGATGGCTGGGAGGCTCTTTGCGGGGAGGGGGCTTCTGTCCGGAGGACGATGAGTTGTGATTTTCTGGAAATGTGTTCGAGGCTGAGCCGTGCAAAATGTTGACATTTCCGAAGTTTGTAAATCCGTTCTGTGGTACAAGACCATAATGTCGTGATAAATCATAGGTTTGGATTTGAGCTCTATTTCCTTTTCCATAAGCATACAACCTCAGATAGCATATCAACTGAGCAGCCTACGAACAAGTTTAGACCTATATCAAATTAAATACTTTAAAATGACTCGAAATGTAATTTCATTATTCATAACGCCTACTTGTTTATTAGTGGGTCTAATAAATATTTTCAAATATAATGAATGTAGGCTAAGGTCGACGTATGGAAATGCTTTTAGATTTGGTGTTCGCCTGCCATCTAGTGGTCATAATGGTTGTCCTTAATAACGGGCTACAGAAGAAAGCAATTAATTCTGGTTAGGCTCTTTGTGAAACCTGAAAAAGGTACAACAATAACCGTGAGAGGGCAAAACACCTCTGGGTCATTAAGTGGAAAAGTTAAAAGTTCAATGAATTGCTTCTGACAGCTAACCTTTATGCCTGGATATTAATGATCGCCTCATCTCCTTTATATTGTACTGTCCAATCCTTTACTGTAGATAGAACCCCTTTAGCATACACATTTCAGTTGAGTAAATGCAAATAACAGCGTAAGTCCCCCAAAGATTATAACTGGTTTGTGTACAAGAGGGTGCTGTGCTGTTCTGTGTGATTGTCTGGTATACTCAATCTTCCCTCTGTATACTATGCTGCAGTCTGGGCTCTTCAGTGCCGTGCAATTATAGAGGCATCCAGTTTGATTGCAACACCTGCACGAATGCATGCAGGCACGCACACATGGATGCACACACACACACACACACACACACACACACACACACACACACACACACACACACACACACACACACACACACACACACACACACACACACACACACACACACACACACACACACACACACACACACACACACACACACACACACACACACACACACACACACACACACACACACACACACACACACACACACACACACACACACTCTCTCGAACCCACAATCCAATTTACACACTTTGTCACCCACGCAAGCACACATCTTCACACTCTCACACAATTGTTTTTTATGTATGTGTGTCGCCCAGGAAGACTCCTGTTGAGCAACGTTCTCTCGAACTCCCACGAATCCTAATTTGGACACACGTTTGGTCAGCCCACCGCAAGCAGCCACATCTTCACATCCCTCTCACACATTGTTTATTTATGTATGTTCACTCAATTTAAAACAAAAAAAACTCATTATTTCTCTGTGGTTTCAGGCAGGTTTGATGTCTTATGGGCACTTACACATATCCAGCTAAATGATGAATCTTATCATTGAGCAAATAAAAAATAGTGTGTCTGATCTCTTTTTTCAAGATTTCCCAGATCGTCGGATGTGACCCTTGTGTCTATGATGTAAATGTGGTAACCTGACATCGCCTGTGTGTGTTGTGTGATGTGTGGTGTGTGTGTGTGTGTGATGTGAGGTGTTGTGATGCTGTGTGTGTGTGTGTGTGTGTGTGTGTGTGTGTGTGTGTGTGCATGCATGTGTGTGTGTTTGTGTGTTGTGTATGAAGTGGGCCGTTAGGACCAGTGTGACGCCCAGGAAGACTCCTGTTGAGCAACGTTCTTGGGCACTCCCGCGACAGCCTTAGTTCTGGTCCACTGTTTCCGTACCAAGGCAGCCGGTGCAAGTGGTCCACACCTGGCTGACATGGGCGCCGCTTCACACTGTCATTTACAATTGGTTCATCCTCAATTTACCCCCTGCAGATGTTACATTTTACCCTTCACTGTGTTTCCCATTCATGTTTCTTCCCAGATTCTCTCATCTCTTCCCACGTGAGTCCTGCTGAAATGTTGTATGGTTCTCATCTCGCGATACAGACAACTGTCTGCTCTCTGATCCAAGCCTAACCGTCACCATAGACCATCTTCTGAACTTAGACAGCAGTGACCAAGAACAACACCTGAGTATCAGTGAGTTGTATAAAGTTATTCGGAGGTGCGGAGGGAAACGTATTTCCTTTGAGATCTAATAACCAATGATCTTAATGTTCTGCCTCATGCTGTAAACTGTGGTAACCTGACATCGCCAGTGTAGTGATTTGGAGGATATTTAAAGACCCTTCTCGATGATAAGGCTCTCCTCTTTTAACTCATGCGGTAACTATACCCACAGGCCTTCTGCATTGCCAAGTGCTTTTTACTTTGTGATTTGGATTTCCCACTGAGAGCATATCCAATGCACTCTCTCTCCTCTCTCTCTCTCTCTCTCTCTCTCTCTCTCTCTCTCTCTCTCTCTCTCTCTCTCTCTCTCTCCTCTCTCTCTCTCTCTCTCTCTCCTCTCTCTCTCTCTCTCTCTCCTCTCTCTCTCTCTCTCTCTCTCTCTCTCTCTCTCTCCCTCGCGCTCGCGCTCTCTCTCTCTCCCTCTCATATACCTGATAGTCACTGTGATACTGTGATTGAAAAAGAACCATAATTGACTCCAACATGAGCGGGATTTCTCAAGCAGCATCGGGGAAGCTTGTAATTTCTGCAGAGAGGGGGTTTTACGATAGGAAGTTAATGGTGCCTTTTCACAGGCCGCTTATCTCGCCACATCATTCTCTGAACATTTCATCATGGCCTGGTTCTGCAACCTGGACCTTCAGAACAGGAGTGAATCTACCTCAAGAGCTACAGTCTATAAGGAATGCTGTCACCTACACTCTGACTGAAGGTCTCATATATGGTAATGTTACTTTATACCATTTATCATTCATATTCTAAACTTGCACAAATGATGAAACTCTGCACTTTGAGTCGTTTTACCCACACTATATGCCTTTTAACAACACCCCTTCCAGTGCCATCGGTGTGGATCGTATTATTAAGGATTTACTTCTGTTGCTTTTACTGATGTGCCATTGTGCAACGTGAAAGCCAAAGTCAATTCTTTCTGTCTGTTCCCTCTGTGCTTACATCAATATCTCCCATATGCTATTCCGTGTCTTCCTCCTCCTCATCATTATTTAATACTTTGCTATTTTTTCCTTTCCTTTCATCTTATTTGTTGACGTAGTCTTTATCCCCTCAGCAGACAGAGGAAGACTGAACCTTGACAGATTATCATAGAAAGAAGTTGGATGATGGAGAAAGTGTTTTCTAAAATCCATCATGAGACAGACATCATGGAATTCATTCACTTTTTTGTGTTTCTCGCCTCGATGTGCATGTCTTCTTTTCAAATTTTCTGTGGTAGAATAAATTGGAGAAATTAAGATTAGATAAGAAAGTCTTGGGAATGTGGGTGGATTGGCTCCCAGACAACTAAAAACAGTGCTCTTTGTGAGACATTATTGTTAGGGCGTGGTGAAGGTTTTTCTAAAGAAACGAAAAGTGAAATGTTTAGCACAATTCCCTTTAATGACACAATTACTAATCGCAAGTTGCTTTGAATAGTGACTTCGGCCACAAAGCTCAATGGAATACAATGAACACCACTTTACGGCTTTCAGAAATGTGTTTCCCTGGGAGCTGCTCTGTCTAATCTATTCTCTAAGTCAATAAGCGCATCTTGGAGTTTTTTGACGTTCGATGGGTGAGCAGTAGAGATCCAGAAGCATGACAGTGTAGGGAAATACAAACAGTCGAGGAAAAACGAATACAAACTGCAAGTGCTTCACTTTCATTCAACAAAGAATATTATCTTAAGAAGACGCTCAATACAGAAAATTATGTTCATGAGCTTTTAAAAAATCAATACAACATCATAAACAAGTTAAAGTTGTGCATCAATAAGCACAGTGGAATTTGTGTTTTGTGTGTGTGTGCATGTGCGTGTGTGTGTGCCTGTGTGTGTGTGTGTGTGTGTGTGTGTGTGTGTGTGTGTGTGTGTGTGTGTGTGTGTGTGTGTGTGTGTGTGTGTGTGTGTGTGTGTGTGTGCGTGTGTGTGTGTGTGTGTGCGTGCGCGTGTTTGCGTTTCTGTGTGCCGGTGAGGTATGTGTAGTACATGGGTTGTGTGAGTCTGTCTGTGTGTATGGATTAGTATATGTGTGTGTACTGTTCCGTCTAATAACTCAGATACTGTTCACAGGGGAATTAGAGACATTGTGTATGTTGGCAGGATGTTTTATATCCCCTCGTATAGAAAGTTCTTTCATATAGCGCATTTAGCACTATGCCCCTCCCTGGGGAGCAGGAGAGTTTGAAGCAATTTAATTCAAATATTGGTCAAATAGACCTCTGGTCGGCTTAGCCCAGGAGGTAGAGCAGTTGTCTTTTAACCGAAAGGTTGCTAGTTAGATCCCCAGCTCATCCTAGCTGAGCGTTGACGTGTCTTTGAGCAACCCTGACGAGCTGGCGGTCGCCTTGCATGGTTGACTCTGCCGTCGGTGTTTCAATATGTGTATTAACCAATGTAAGTCTCTTTGGATAAAAGCGTCTGCTAAATGCCCTAATTGTAATTGTAGATCTAAGCTGCTTTTAAAACAATAGATGCTATTAGGAACTATGTGATTTCAACATTTGCTATCATGCTGTACTCCATTGTTGGTTTATTCTTAAATTATGTATTATTAGGGGTCAGCTTAGTAGAGTAGAGCAGTGGTCTTGTAACCGATAGGTTGCTAGATCCCCAGCTCCTCCTAGCTGAGTGTTGGTGTGTCCCTGAGCAAGACACGTAACCATAACTGCTCCTGACGAGCTGGCTGTCGCCTTGCATGGTTGACTCTGCCGTCGGTGTTTCAATATGTGTATTAACCAATGTAAGTCGCTTTGGATAAAAGCGTCTGCTAAATGCCCTAATTGTACTTATTCCAATTAAACTTATTTGTATGCTCTACTACAAAAACCTTTGACTTTCCATGTTGCACAACATTGTTTGTTGGAGGGCAGAGATCAAGGGTAGCATGTCAAATAACCTGTACCATGTAACTGTGTGTTTCACATCTACTAAAACTGTCAACTTGACTTGATTATATATTTAGACATAACTCTATTTTTATGATCTACCACAGAGAATAGCCACACACTTTTTCCCCAATGTTTTTGTTTTTTTAATGCCACATTATCTTTTGTTGACTGTTATCATTAAGGGAAGGGGAGCCATCGCCATTGGACAAGGCACGACAGTGAAAATCCCAAAGTAGTCACTGTAGTCTTAGGCTGTATTTGTGCTGTGTTTTATTAGGAAGTGTTAGGATAATATACTGTATGTAGTCTTTATTGTCCCAGAGGGGCATTTGGTTACAAATAACATGCAGGGCATGTCATCCGGATAAAATTACAATGAGATATAAAGCACTAAGAGTCCATCAGTCCTTTGTGCATGCAATATAAGCTAGGCTCACAGCTTGTTTAAAAACAGCTAATGGAACTAATTATCTCAGATATGTGTTTGATTGGGCCCTCCTATGGAAAGTGTTGTTGTGTTGGTTGCTTGCTCCTAGTAGGCCTGGTAGTTTGTGCAGGATCCTTAATCCTTGGTTTCCTAATATGTCCCCGTCCCCCACGTAACCCCATTCAACCCTGTGCGACAGTGTCTTCCATTACTTTGATATTGCCACCCCTTGCTCCACGAGTCTCTGGTCCTGGGACCCATACTCATCGAGGGATCCCTCACTCATGTTGTCAGTCATCCAACACATGAGACACCAACCACCATCAGCCACACACGCACACAACACCTCACTAAATAGTGGACTCAGTTTCTGTCAAAGTATGTTTGATTACAATTTGGAAAGGGCAGAGAGGGGGCGTGTGGTTGTTAGGAAGATTGCTGCATGCCCTCTGGTGGCATGAAATCGATTGATTTTGCTTGTCTGTAATGGCATTAGTGCTGCACGATTTGGTGAAAAAGTCATATTGCGATTATTGTGGACAATATTGCGATTTGCGATTGCGATTTGCGATATAATAAACAAATGCTGTCATGAGTTTACTATCTTGGTTATCAAGGAAAATGCACACAGATTGCTGCTAATTTTAAAATGTTTATTTCTCAACTCAAACATACAAACTTAAACTAGCATAAAAAAATTACAAAAACTAAAAAATGTGTACTGTTTTAAAAATAACAATATTTTACAAAATTAAATTAATAATAAAAAATATATTTTTCAAAATAAAGGCATTTCTGCAGTGCAAACTTGTTAGGTTTTCTCTATAGTACAACTAAATAAAATAAATAAAGAATAAATGAGAAAATACACTTTTATTTTATTAAATCGCAGCCTTTTGCAGTTATACAATCGCAAACGCTGATATCGCGATTGCAATTGCGATTCGATTAATCGTGCAGCACTAAATGGCATCAAATCAATATCATTAGAATTTTGTTGTAAGTTAACTAACAGAAGAGAAATTAAAATGCATTGCATTAATGCGGAATGCATTTTGCGTTTCTAACAGCATATTGTTTCCCTCACCTATACTCACCCCCTCATTTCACACATAGAGGTGAGTAAAAGCCGCCTTCTGTGAAACAATCTGTCTCTGTTCAGTTCTGCAATGCATACGTGATTTGTACTCGGCATGAAAAGCCCAGTGACCATTTCTGTGTCCATTACTGTCTTCTTAAATGGGCTTCTGTACTCAAGCCTTTCTGAAGGTCCAGAAATGGGTCTGATTATCTAGAATAATCAGTTCCCCCCAATAATTACAAACTGGTTATAGCTGAAACATATCCTTAATGTGTAGTTGTGCTTAGCTGCTGCCATCTTGCAACAGTGTGGCATTATGAGGGACAGTCAGTAAGCCGCTGCCATATTCTCTGTCCTTTCAGTATATGAGCCTCATTCTGGATGCCAACAGCTTCAATGGCAACAGCTGACCTTTCATTACAAGCAGCAGAATGGGTGGCCTGATTGGTGCATTCAGATTCTTGTCATTTTCACCAGAGTGAAAAAGCTGCATGTATATAACTTATCATGCATGTATATAACTTAGTGTGTTGTTTTTATTTACTTATAGAATATATAGGCCTATGCCTTGAAGAGTCAGTTGTATGACAGGGGAGAATCTAAAACGATGTAGTAGCTTTGTCGCAGTTTATTTCCCTGATAATTCATCTGTAGCGCAGATAAAAATTAAAGATGGCTGTAATTTGACGTGTGAGTGCACCCTACGTTGTAGCACAAGCACAGAGCCCGTACCGCAGTGATGCAGCTCTCTGTGGCGGCTCTTTCATCCTCCGCTGGGTCACATTATTGTACCACGGGGCCCCATAATGCCAGCACAGGCATTACCCCTTCTTCCACGGCTCTGGAGAATGCTTATCCCAGGGAAGGGGTCTCCACCTAGGGGTCTAACTAGGAGCCACTGGGATCACTTTTCCATCTGTATACTAGATCCTGGTATATAAGAATAGAGTGTAGTGTACGACTCCGGTCCTGGTTTAGAGCCCACCATCCACGGTCAGTCATCATCAGGAGACTGGGCTGCAGAGCATTGGCCGAATGTCATGTTAAGCTTGTTCATAATTATCTAATCGGGATTCAAACTCTCAAACTAAGGATCACCAGTACAAGGCATTATCCCATTGAGCCCCTGACAAACCTGAAATGTAGCCTCATTCACATGGTGAAAATGTATTGATAAGCACACAACATCCAGAAAACTCCAAGAAAACATTTCTCAAATGAATTAGGGGCTTTCTTAAAAGCAAATACCTGAAAAATCTTTGAGATTCTAGAGAAATAAAATTTGTTGTCAAGAACACTAATGACAGAGTTCATTAGTAAGGAAAAATGGTTAACGAAGAAGTTCCCCTTATTACCATACTGTGTCTTTGCAGTCAGATTCTTGGTAACTAATGAGCCAGAATGTTCATTGCCTGATGAATTTCAGGTGCTGTTCAAAGTTGTGTTTCTCAAATAAGTGGCAGTGACATACTGTCATGTTCAGCTTGCTCATATTGCTCTAAACCGTATTCAAACTCTCAACCTAAGGATCAGTACACGACATTAACCCGTTGAGCCGCTTACATTCCTGTACTGCAAGGAGCCTGCATTCACATCGTGAAAATGTCGATTGATTAGCACACAACAACAAGAGAACTCCAAGCACACATTTCACAAGAAAATTAAGGGCTTTCTTAAAAGAGTACAGATCTGGAAATTTGCACTGTTAATGGTATCAAACCAAATGCTAGCCGTATGGTAGCTATACAATAACAAAATGTTCATATAGGCAAAATGGGTTGAGACTGTGGACGTTTGGCTTTTCTATGCAATTGTGGGAAAAGTAAACATCTTTAGAGCAGAAGGCCACAGGGAAAAAGATGCATCTGATTTTAGAGATTAATATGATGAAAGAATTTTGAGGCCAGGTCAATCTCGTAATGAGAAATCAGGCTTGTTCATAACCTTTTTAAATACGCCACCTTTGGGTGCATTACCACAATTTGGGTTTATTAGTAGTGGGGGGCATTGGTATCCACCTAATAATAGTCATGTTTTTTTATGCAACAACAAATTGGTCATATAAGAAAAATGGGCTTGTGCTCTAACTTTATTGGCCAATATTTCTCAATTGGAACAAAGTAAAACAAATTCCGTTCGATGATTTTTGTGATTTTTGTAAAGATTTTATGTGCCGAATTTGGTGAATTTTTGATCATTTTTGTAGCCTATGAATCTTTTTATCATTTTTAGATTTAATATGAAATTGTGGGAAAAGTATACATTTTTAGGGCATAAGACCCTGGATTGTATAAATGCGTCTGATTCTAGAGATTAATATTCTGAAATAATTTTAAGTCCAGGTCAATCTGGTGAGGATAAATACGACTAATTCATTTTTTTTGCAATAGCGCTATAGCGCTTTGGGTGCAGTACCACAAGTTAGGGGGTTATTGGTAACCATACCTGAAAATTTCAAGCGTTTTCGACTTATTGTATAGGCTGCAGTATGACTTCTACACCGTAGAAGTCATTTGAGGGAAAAAAAAACCTTACAGAAACAATAGGGGACAAGCAGCTTCGCTGCTCGGACCCCTAATTATCCATGTATGCGTTTAATTAAAACAAGCTATATTCACCTGAAGATGGAATTGGATTCATTAAACATGGCAATTAGGTTTGCACATAAAGATCTCTTTAAACCATGTCAATGACTGTACCTCCACATTCTGTCAAGGATATGCAACAGCTTAAGCACAAGTTTCCATTTCAGATCAGGGGAAGGGGGAACACTTATTATTCACCCCATTCAAAACTTGCAGCACAACTTTAAGATGGTGTTGTGGAAATGAGAAAGCACTGGGGAGAATGAATAATTGATCATACTTTTCAGACCAGCACATCCATTCTTCCATGTTCTTTTTAACAAAATTCAGTTTTTTGGTAAGGCATTGTAAAACACACAAACACACACTCCTAACCAACAGAGCTCATCCTTAATACATTAGAGCTTGTGAATTCCGTTTGAGGGGTCCCAACTGGAGGGATTGCGTGGACCATACAAGGAACCCCCTCCCCCACCACTACAATCTCAACATGATAAGACACTGAAGATGGTGGGCCCTATCTTGCATCCAGCGCAATTGACTTTCTACACTGACGCATGTGTCGTTGCTAGTTTGCAACTGGCGCAGAGCGTTCTTTTCCCTCCACCGCCACGCGTCGGTAAATGAGGGAATAAATTAGGTTCGGTGAAAGGAGGTGGCGTGTTTCCTGGTGCTATTTTGCAGTTTCAGAAAACAATTCCGCCACAAACCAGGAAATACCTGGTTTAAAGTCAGTGGCGCGTTGTTCAGATGCTATTTTGAGAGCGCATGCATAATGTTGCTTGTGAACCTCGCGCATACACTTTGCTTCTCTTATCTTGGACCTAGCCACACATTCCTGGTAAATTATTTGGGAAAGAATAGCTGATACAGCGGTAATAAGTTGTAAATCAGTGCATCTGCAAACACTCATTTTCTTGACACAGACATCGTGTTTAAGCCCATAACTTTTAGGATTGATGAGTATTTGATCGCTTGAAAACATTGTTTTACCGCGAGTGATTGTAAAAAATAATGAAGGAATGCGGGTGCGTGTGTGCATGTATAAAATAATTAATGAATCTGACCGCGCGTGTGTGCGTCCATCTGTTTAAACACGCGCAAACTAAACACGTAACGCATAATACAGTCCATGGCAATGTATATTAACGGGGGAACACATGCATATTAGGAACACAAGTCGATAACAATAATGTATACAATACTGGTAAGAAATGTATTGCTTTTGTTGTTTGTTAATGTATTGCGTATACACCATTAAATAGAACCACAGTTTCCGCTTATCCTATTTATGTTAAGTTTTCTTTGCCGAGATTTATTTGAGGACTCAGTATTTCTGAAGTTGTGGAAGAAACCGCTATTCCATGTGTGAATTAGGCCATATTATTTGGCCATAAACTGAGCCATTTGAAATTCCTCTGGTCATGCATCTGTCTCATCGGAGACTACAAACGCGCTGTCAAAATATCAACTCGCCAGTTTTCAAATGCGCTCATGGCCCTTAAAGGGGATGGGAGGCTTAGGCTTCCTTAGGCTTAGGCTACTTCAGACCAACCCTTTTTAGATTTGCGCAGGGCACAAGAGGCAGGGCAACATCACCATTGAACCACCCACAAAGCTACTTGCGTTTGGCGCTTCTCACTTGCGATTCAGACCGTTAAAATAGGGCTCGGCATCTCTGAAAATGGAGCAACATGCTTGTACCAAACATTTTTTAGGCTGCTTCGCTTTCAAGCAATATCAAATTAGATGGCTGGTAGATCTGCGGTAAAGGCATGAAGAGGGTCTGGATGTTGTGCAGGGTTGAGGTTATTAAGACCACTCAGAGTTCAGACTGCACACATAATTCTTAGCAAAATTAAAATACAATATAGTGTACTTGCCGATTGCGGTCTTGCAAGACTTGAAAGGCCAGGTTTATAGTCATATATACTTAGTGATATTGTGCATCTTCTATCAGAATAATTTTAATGGTCTACAATTGAACAATGCACCGTAATGTGATAATTGCTCCTCCTCAACATGTCATGACAATACAGCAGCATGATTTTTACTGGTTAATGCTGAAAATCTGTTACACAAGCACAAGAATGTAAGCGCATGCATACGCATATAGGGCCCTAAATGTGCATTAATTATATTTGATATAAATATATTAATAGAGTTAATTGGCATTTGAATACTCGGTTAAATTGGTAGCGAGAGCAAAGAAACAAGCTGACAATGTTACATTTTGCCTTCATGTTGGAGGCAAAGGAACAGTGCAACCACCATGTCCTCTGGCTATTGATCCAGAGCCTTTTGGAGTCACAAACGTCAGGGCGTACATAGTCGATGTAATAAATCAAGTAATAGAGAGTCGATTTAATAAGTCACACGATAGATAGGCGATGTAATAAGTCACGTTAAAGATAATTGAGAAGTCACACAACAGATAGTCGATGTCTTGAGTCAAACAATAATCAATGTAAAAAGTTAGACAAAAAAAGTCAATGGAATAAGTCCTGTTCCAGGTAGCAGAACAGACAAAGTGCCCGGGGCTGCCAGGAGCAGGTGGTGGGTGTCCTGGGGCTTCGGTCTGTGCCAGGGTTGGGAATACCCGGGCGGCAGGTGGAATTCATTACTCTGACGGCTGGGCTTGTTGTGGAGGCCGCCGGTCTGCAGATGGACACACACACACACACACACACGACACACACACACACACACACACACACACACACACACACACACACACACACACACACACACACACACACACACACACACACACACACACACACACACACACACACACACA
>OLKM01000189.1:82500-227260 GCA_900291075.1 Melanogrammus aeglefinus
CACACACACACACACACACACACACACACACACACACACACACACACACACACAACACACACACACACACACAACACACACAACACACACACACACACACACACACACACACACACACACACACACACACACACACACACACACACACAGGTTGCAACACAGGAGACGAATACCACCTCGCTAGGAGCCATATTAGAAGCAACTCCAAGGAATCAAACCAGAAAACCAACAGCAGCCAAAACCCTCCTAACAACCATTGGCGTGGCCCTGTCCCCCTGGAGCCGAGCACAACACAGAGCTACAGAAGGCTAATGAGAAGCATTCATCTCTCCCCTTCACTTCTCCCATTTCGGTATCAATCATGGGTAAACAGGGACCATGCCTTCAGCGCTATGGCTAATCTGAAGCCAGGGGGTACTGACCCACCACCCTGCAACCACACACAGTAATTACACGGGTCAGAGGGCCATGTGTTCGCCTCGGTTAGTTTGCTTATTAGTTTACTTTCACCGGCTTCCATTATTTCCACCATGTTTGTTTTCAGGCGTTTACCCCCCCCACCCATACACACAATTCATCTCTCTGTTTTTCTGTTTACACAACGTAATGGGTATTTGAAAGACTGATGAACCAAAATTCTGCAGGGCTGTGTATTTTTCCTACACATATTTCTTTGAGAAAAAAAAAGATTAATGCTCCAGACCCCCCCCCCCCCCTCCCAGCCACACACACACAAACACACACGCACTGACCTAACACACATACACACAAACACACACACACACAAACGCACACACACACATACACACACACACACACAACACACACACACACACACACACACACACAACACACAACACACACACACACACACACACACACACACACACACACACACACACACACACACACACACTCATAAACTCCCCCCTAGCACATAGATACGCACACACGCACAAACACATACACAAAGACGTGAGCTTGAAACAAGCATGAGCCTGCCAACACAGACAAGCTTTACCTCATTGTAAATCATATTTCTGCAGTACCTGTCTGTGCACAGCAATTTCATGCACACTCAAGCAACCACCAAATCCATATTTTGCTTCTGTGTATTTGAGTACTTCCTCCCTCTCTCATATAGTCTGATTTGGGTGGGTCACTCACAGGTGCTGTGCAAGCAGACATAGAGAGCTGTAGCCAGCATTTAGCGGTGCTTAGGACCAAAGCTCATTGGTTAACCATGAAATGTTCCTGAAAAGTTAAGAGACTGGCATAGTCTTTTGAAGTAACGTACCACATACGTACAATGCTTGTGACTATAAACTGCAAACAAATACCATCAAACTGGGTAAAGAAAAATATTAACTATAACTAACAAATGGATTTCCTGCAGAAAAGGCTGTGAGTGCTGTAGTACAAATTGAGGATGAATATATTTTTTAATAAAGCCACATACGTTAAATGGCTTAAATCATGTGAAGGGATTTGTACAAAAGTTCAAAAGTCTAAATGGAGTAAATAATGTTAACATGCACACCATTTAAGAAAAAGTTAATGGTTGGAAACAAATAAAGTGTCCGCTGAATGAAAAGCACAAAGCATTGCTAAAAATGCAGAAAGCCGGTATTAAACTAAAACTGTGATTCTGAAGAAAGTTTAAATGATATTGAAATTCCGTTTTGATATTATTAAAGATGCAAGTGTGTAGATTTGTTAAATGGTTTGAACGAAGGTAAATGGTTGACAATTTTGAATTGATTTAGTTTAGTTTACATCTTAAACAGTTGTCAACTGTTTGACAACTGTTCAATGGGAGGACGGTTCTATGGGGTCAGAACAGTCTCATTAATAATGAATGCACAGAGAAGGATTCATAAATGCATTTTGTGATTTATGAATAAATTACTCTCTTCTCACAAATGCATTTCAATGCACACACAAATGGATATCAGTATGTATAAATGTAAAATAAATCCATAAACAAAAATAAGTTTCACAAACACATTTCTGATCCACACACAAATGTGTCTTGTTTTAAATAAATGTAATATAAATCCATTAATGATATGAATTAAAAAAATGTTTGCAATTTTCATCAAAAATGTATTTGGATGTTGTTACATTTATATACAAACTGTTAAATTTGAATTAACAAGACGCTTTTCATTCGTGAACTTGTTTGCATTTGTGTGTGAACTGGACTGTATTTATATGTGGATTTTTGAGACTCTCCTGAGCGCTGCATGCAGCACTCACCTAACTATTTGTACATATTCTGGCTTTCATAGACTGCCCCCCTGTCATAGAAGGATAACCACATATTTAAACACCAGGGGTGTTGCCACTAAGGCACAGGGCAGGGCAGACTTTGAAACGCCTTGCATTGGCAAATCACACTGTAACCTGTTGGTAAAACAGGGTCCCCCACCCAAAAAAGTACTCTATCTCATAGTTAAAAGAGCACACTCTCTCATACTGCTAAATGTTATCTTAATGCCTCCATACTATGTCCAAATCTCAGAGGAAAGCCAAATGGTCTCACAGCAGGAAAAACAAAGAGAGGCTTCCCTGGACCTTGGTCAGGCCTTGAGGGTGTGTTCACAGCCTCAGTCACCACAGGACACATGACATCCATTCCCCTCTGCCATCGTATTCATGTTCAGAGAAAGGCCTGCGGAAGGACAGCTGTAATGGTAATCTGTCGGGGTGAGTGACAGGAGTAAGGTTTTTTTCCATTCAGAAGTCGGTTTAGTCATCTGAAAAGCTGCAGGGAAGGCCAAGATAAACATTGATCCTTATGACGGTGGTTGTTTTTATTCTATGGCTATAGACTACTTGTGTAGATGCAATGTAGTGTGACGTGTATTTTCATTCTTCATTCTTCAGGTTTGTTCACTTCCAGTCCGTAGCTTTTTCGTTTGATTTCATCATTTTGGTAGTAGCTTATAGTCCCTTTAGTAAATAACAATAGGAACTGTCAAAAAGAATAGCTCTGTGGACTGATGCCCCCTCTATGGAGTACTGTTCAGTCCTATTTGTTAAATGTATTCAAAAACCACAAAGTCAAATAAATGGTGTCACTACAGCACTGGCTGAACCAATTATGGGAGGGGAATATACACAAACCTTTTATACCGAATCTAGTACACTCTTTTACATCTCTGAGCAATGTTATGTAATCTCTCATTAACCAAATAAGTATTTCATATAATTCATTTTACTCATCGCTAATTCTCAATCACTGATTTCCATCCACATGCATGCCATATCCACTGTGCAATGACTATTGGCGTAATGTGCATGCAGTAATTCTGTAGTATTACTTATGGCCTATATTATCGCCCTCTGAATAATTATGTGTAAATTAAGCTTTTGGATTTGTTAAGATTTATGTAGAGGTCACAGTCTTGTGATTTATTAGCCAAGCTATTCATTTATTTTCAAACCATGCCATGGGCAAAATCACAATCTTTGGGGTCCTCAGGTAGGCATTGCCGACAATATAATTTTTAAGTTCAGAGTGACTTTATTGTATTATTATACTATATATATGCTGTGATGTGCTGAGATGGTATTTAACCCAATTACAGCCCTATTGCTCCTTATCTTGGTTATATCTTAATTCTCTTGCCGTTTGAGTCTTAATAATGTTAACGCCATCAGCTAAATTCTTCACATGGGCACTTAATATAAAATAAGGACATGAAATAAATTGGTGCAGTTCAAATGTCTCACCCCTAAGACATTTCTTAGATTAAGGTGCGAGTTAGATGGTGAACTTCATCTAAATAGCCTACTTGGAGGTATTATTTAAATAACCTTGTTTCATATTTGTCTATATTTGTCTATATAGTTTGTGTCTTCTTTAATATCATCTCCCGGTATGAAAGACCCCCACCTTGCAGCAAAGTGGAGACCTAGGAGGGAGGGGAAGCCTATGTGATCGAAACCGGCAGCATAGGACGACGGAGGATGGAGACGACACTCCAAGAGTTGATTGAAGGTTGTTTCAAATGTGTACGCTGAGGTAACACAAGGAATTGTAATATAGTGAGCATGTTTGTTTTGTTTAGTAAGGCCGTCGTTGCATAGTATTTAATGATCTGCAGATGAAGGCGAACACAGACAAAGCCCGTTTATTTTTTATAAACGTTGTGGTTGAGAAAGTAAAAGTGAGATTAATTTGCGTGGGGTTGCATGGAAAAGGAGCAAATCAAATATTTTCTCATTTCTAATAAGAAAAGTTTGATACCCCCAAAGCCTCCATTTTATTAACACCGGCAACGTGCATCCGAGACGCGAGGCGCTCGTTTTGCGAAGATTATAACGAAATCATTATTTTTATCTGACGATACTCAAACGAACTACCCCTATTTGATTTTCAACATCAGAGGAGCTGAAGTCCAGTTGCGCCCAACGTGCACCTGCCTGTGTGGCGGTGGGCTGGCTGAGCCCTGGGAGGGGTCATTATTTTGCAGGGATTGGCAGAAAAGGGGGAAGGCATTTCCTGACACCGACAGTCGCGCGTGCATCAAATTCAGCACCACAAGCTTGAGGAAAGCGCTTGGATTTGAGCTAGTAAACGATTTTTGAGGACACTCAACACGTACTATTTGGGGAATATCGCCGTTGAACGTTCCGTCGGACCCACAGGAAGTGTTAGTTGCACCGGGTAAGCATCGCAGGCAGACGCTCCGACCGTCAACGGGCTGGTTCTTGCTAGCCGCCTAGCTTCATGATGTGTTTTGCTAATATCGGCTAAGGCGAGGTCTGGGTGTATATATCATGCAGGATAGTTTTACTATTGGTTTGTATTAAACACTTTCTTACACATATGCGTGCATACAAAAGAATAATCCCTATTTGTAGTGGGTGTGACGCGTTAGGGAATCTGTCCTAAGAACATAGCTCCACAGGATCCTCCGCTACTACTGACAGTGCGCCGAGCGATGCTATCCAGCCAGCCGGCCGGGTGCTGAACGCCATAGCGGACCGAGTGGCGTGGAGCCGCCGGCTGAGCCGCGGTAGCATGCTATGCTAGTGTAGCAGGCTGATAACACTCGCGGACACCGGGAACCCTTCTGATAACGTTACATGCCCCTCTCTCCGTTTTTAAACGCCAGCACTGTCAGTGAGCTGCGTTGAGAGTGTTCAAAGTGTTCATTTGAAGGGTCGTTTTCGTTAATGACGCTCAAGATGCGTTTACGCTGCTCTTCTCTTGTCATCGTAGGTTTAGTGTACTCGGTGTTGTTTCTTTGTCTTGCTATTTTGCATTTAATTGTTGTCATTGTTGTAAAGCAACATGTAAACGGTCGTCACGGCATTATAGTGTGCGTTATGTTGCTGTGTTTTGCAGTTAGAGAGAAAGAGAGGGAGAGAGAAACAGAGCGAGAGGGAGAGAGACCCTGCTTGCGAGTCTAGCGCAGCTTATGAGAGGACAACTATTGAAAGTCATTTTTGATGTTTAAAGAGTAAAATGAAACTGTTAAATACGACTCTTTCAAGATTAGAGGTGACGTGCTATGTGCATGTCATGGTCCTATTATGTCGTCATGTCGGTCGACCCCGTAACGTTATGAATGCACAAAAAAAAAACCGCGAGAGTGAACAAAAACGAAACAAATCCTTAAGCTTAAGAAAGACACTTTAATGATCCGTTTTGGTTAGTTTTCGACGTAAGTAATGGAAGTATGAAACAGCCGTCAAAGTCCCCGATTTACTTTACACTTCAAACAGCATCAGAAAATGCTCGTCATCACTTATATCCCCAATGTACCAAACAAACTATTGTAGGTGGCTAGCGATACAGAGAGAACGAGCTGGTCGCGTTAAGGTCCAGTGCGTTACAGTACGCAATCCCCGTAATCGGAGATGCATTTGGGTATGCAGCGCTGGCCTATAGGGTCACATTGTGGCTGTTTATAGAGCCTATACGAGGGGCATTCATGGCCTGCGCAGGGGATTAATTTACTGTACGGCATGCACGGTGGTACACCGGTAGCCTACTACTAGATTAAAGTTGCCAAAAATTACCTGGAGCGTCATTGAAAACAATTTGGCCAGTAGACTGTAGTGTACTTTTGCTTTTATTTATTTTCCATTTTTTTGCCCTAGACTTGCAGAGAAACAAGACAGGGATAAAAGATAAAAGAGGTAGCTGAGTGGTTGCAGGCTGCTTAACTGTAGAGCCACCTGCAGCCCTACCTTCGGAACCTGCACGTATACTCCCTGTTCTCTGTCCCAGAATGCTTGTTTCGTAGGTTTCTGTTTTTTTTGTTTTTTTTACTGAGTGGAATATAATTTTACCACCGGTAAGATTATATTCGCAGGCCGTTTACGCAGGCCTGCTAAGGCATTACTGTGATTTAGGCCAGGTAGACAGTAGAGTGGCATCTATTTAAGTGCCTTGCGGTTGCAAATCCTGGTTTAATGATATGTTAATTAAAACTGCAGAGGATGCTAACAAGATCATCCCAGTGTCTAGTATTGAGGGAAGTTTGGCTAATGTGAAGAACACATTTTAAGATAAACACTATCACCATTAAGTGCAAATAGAGGATGAACATTACAGTTCTGGAGTCTCTTGCATTCTGTAGCCAGGATTGTAATATCCCATATAGCTAGGGTATACTATTGCTCTCATGTTTGATTTTTCCACCGTATATAATTTAATTAATGTATGTGTTGTGAAACTACATATAGGTCTGGTCTTTTAAATGCCCCACTTGCAGGCATTACGGTTATGATGCCTATACCTAACTACATACATTTGTTGGAAGATCTGTCCTGTCAGGCGCCATTAGATATTGCCTCTATCTTGCTGTTACCTAAATCACCTCAGTGAAGATTTTGTGCGAACGAGAACAGTTGGCCAGTCAGACACCGCTACTGTTGTGCTTTCTGTGGTTAAGGTCCTTTATTCTGTCACCAGGATTAGGCGTGACTATAATTTATGGGCCTGGCTAGGCAATCAATGACAGCCTTGCCTGCATTGTATTCCCTGTCTCCTGGGAGAGGAAGCTACACATGCGGATCGGCACCCGGCCTCCTCATAATATGCTGGGCCCCTGGGTAACCATGGTACCCCCAACCCCCCCACCCACGCCCCTATCCGCACCACATGGTGCTACAACCTGCATGTGATTTTCATGAAAAACCCAATGTTACCAAATTAATAAGGCTATCACACCTTGATATCTTAAAGACTTCAAATTATGGCCTCTTGCATGACTTTCACTCACAATAACAATACATTCTGTATCTCTTTGTCATGTTGCAGGGAGTGGACTTGTTTTACTAACGTTCAGAGTATGACGCTATCCCTCCATGTGGGCCCATCTGGATATGACCCAGCACTGTTGCTAAGTGTACTTGCTAAGGGGAGTTGCGCACAGTGCACATGAATGAGGTCATCCCCCTCAGGCTGTTTGGTTACATCTGTTGAGTCCACACCCACAACAGCGTGCCACTGCTCTCAGAGTTTACATTCCTCTGTTTAACACTTTGATTACCACAGCTGCGGTCACTAACTGCAATTCAATTCTCATCTGTCGGAACTACTTTGTATAGTAGAACGTTCACTTTCACAATTAAGCATAGTTACTGTACTTATTAAGCCAGTCTGCTTGAACAAGTCTAATATGAATTACTGCCTGAGGATTCTTGTGCTTGGGAAAGACCTACAATTAGGTTTGTGTTTACGTTGGCACATCTTCACACAAGTTATTTCACACAAGAGTAATAATAAAATTGCTTTCCCTGTTAAAATATAGCATTGACACGTAAAAGTAATAAAAGCTCTAATTTTCCCTGTTCTGTCATCGCCTTTAAGTTGTCTCTGTGGCATGAGCTACATGAGCTGTTTATTGTTTTCTTTTGTGGATGAACAAGTAGTTATTTACCATACAATTTAATATTTATTCATTTAGCAGATGCTTTTATCTAGATTATTATTTAAGACCCAATCCTTTTGATGTACTAGCTTCTTTGTTTCTAGGCTCTTCTTTTTCCTAGGCTATTACAGAGTGCTCTAATTAGATTTGGGGCAATTTGTCAACAGAAGTCTTTAAATCAGCCAACTTGCAAACTAAGTAAATGTACCAGTTGTTATCGTTAACAAGCTTATAAATAGGTTAGGATATCCCATTGTTTTAATTTGACCCCATTAAAGTGTGCTAAATTTTAGCTGTTTAAAAGTTAATCCTGTGTTTGTTTGTTTTTTATTACAAACAATATCTTTATATTACCCAGATGCCAGGAGAAAACAAGCCTGTTCTCCGAGAGAAAAAGGAGAGGGTGAGATTGGCTGTAAATCTTTATCACTTTTCTTTGGAACACAACTCCGAAGGGCAGTTTTCTGGGATGTGAAATGTGTTAATTGTCAAGGCGTGTGTTGGTGAGGGAGCTGGGTACTGAGACAAGGCTGGTGTTCCAGTTGATGTGTCCATAGCTTGCATCCAGGGTCATTGTCTCGCACAGACCCTTTCCTTGGTTCTCTCTGAGGGAACCTTATGGCTAATTATGACAAAAATAACTTTCTCTCCATCCTGCTGCTTCCTGTTTGTTCCTCTGCGTGCCAAAGACTCCTTGTTGTGGTTCAGATTTTATCCCCAATAAGTCATGTAGGAAAATGTTGCTCAAGGGTGATAGTCTCTTTATCCCTCGCTGGTCTATTGTTCTGGCCTCTCTCTTTCTCTTCTCTCCTATAACCTGGAATATTGGTCTCCCTCTGGGAGGAGTGAAAAATGCTTCAAGTCATGGCCCAACACCCCCTCCCCCCACCAATTTGTCGTCTCGCTCTGTCTTTCTGTCTGTTTGTATGTTAACTTTTTATTGGTAGATGGTGGACCCTTTCTGTCCTCCATGTTTAATGTCCACTATGCAATAATGGTAGAGAATATTGTGCCTCTGAAGGCAATAATTGGAGTTTTCTGCAATCTCTTCGAAGAAATTGTGCAATACTTGACACTCGTTTATACCATCCTGTGTGGATTAAATCGCTGTCCGCTGCCACAGGCTTAGCTTAGTAGGGCAACCTTCAATCACACCAGAAAGGGAATCTCAATTTTTCTGTTTATAAATAAATAGGTTAGAGATACAATCTACAAGACTTCTTCTAATGCGAGTTTGGTAATGATATGTTACCGTTTTTTATTTGATTTATATAATGCTATGTCATGGGAATTGGGTTAGGTATTTTGCCTTTAACAGCCCCTGAAAGCGTAACATTAAGAATTGCTTGACTTGTGGAAATGCAATGCTGCCTGCTGTGGACTACATGTTAGCCGTTAGCTTGGCCAGCCAGCTGTAGACGGTAACTCCCCATCGACTGGGCTGACACATTTATGATGCGGGACCTGGTGTTGGAGAGCAGGCATTCTTTGGGACATTGTTCAGGGAGAATAACTAAACATACCATTAAACCACAGGGGAGCCACCATCACTGTTTCACTGGCCACCTGGTTCTAATTTGAACACAATCAGAAACAAGATAAGGATGTCCTGTCTTTAATTCCGTCCATCGTGGCCATTTGATTTTCTTTCTTCGGTTACGACAAAGTGACATACAATCTTAGTTTTATGGGCGCGGGCATAGTGATGATAATTAGATTTGCTATGAGCAATATCAATCGAAGAGCCTTTCCCTGTCTGAACGAACAGTGTTTCAGACCCCTTAGAGCCAGAACCAGCAATATATGTGTGAGGATGTTGATGGATATGGCTGTGGCCTGGAGTATGTTTCAATGTCAGATCCCATTGATCTGACGACACCGTCTTGAAGAATGAAATGAGAGCCCTCAGTTGGAGACAATTGTCAATTTGTCTCTCTAGAGAGCGGTGATGTGACACGTCAGTCCTTGGCTGCTTCACAAGACTCTCTCCCTCTTGCTATGTTCCCATGAGTTTTTCCTTCTCTCAAATATAGATCCGAGCTCTGAATCTGGGCCATTGCATTGTCAGCACATAAACTCTCCATAATGACAAATGACAAGGATTCTAGAAGTCAGAGGTAAGGTGTCATCTGGAGGAAAAGCCCAGATGCCTCGTATATGCACAGCAAGCACACTTTCAGAGTTACTTCTCAAAGTTTTAACGCTTCTCCTTCCTAACAAAAATGCATGTTTTTCTGAAACTGCAGAGTGTCAACAATATATATATATAACTACAACTCAGCAATGATATTGATCCTATATCCATATCGTGTGCAAATGCCCTTTTCAGATTGACTTTAGCTGGCCAAAGCTCTGACGTTACATTACATTTTATTACTTCCAAGCCCATAAAAATGAGGTAATAATCATCCCTAAATCCCGTTCTCTTTCTTGCCGTTTTCTTCATGTTTTCTGGCTCTACCAGATCTTAATTCCCATCTCGCGAGATAGTCAGTTAAATAAGGACTGAAGTTGCAGCCTTAATTCTTCATTGTTATACTTTTTGCTAGCATACTGGTAAGGTATATAAAAAAGGAATATATGCAAAGCATAGCTAAATTGGTACCACATGGTATTAAACCTCTTTCTCTCTTGAAACATTATGCTGGAGGTATTAATCTTGTTTGTTTATCCTGGTATTAACCTTGGTTTTTATCCTGGTATTAACCTTGTGATATACTAAGTTAATCTATACCCATTTGCCCTATTGCAGAAAAGCTTTGATCAGCAGAACACACATTTAACTGTGAATTGACTCTCATTACACTCACTTTGGGAATCACTACCAGACATGACTTTTCTGATGGATGTGTAATAGGTGACCTCAAATCTTTGACGATGTGAGTCTTCGATAGACTGACATTAAGTCGATGTCACCTTTAATAGTTGAATCGTAATGTCAGGAAATTGTGGGTCTGTAATTGCGGAAGATTCCACTGGGAGGTTTTGGTGTTAAATGAGTGGTGGTGCAGCATTGCTTGGCTTCTAGCAGGAATCATTTAAGTTATATAAAAAAAAAAAAAATGTGGGTGATTGTATTTTTTTATGCAATTGTATGTTTTGCTCTCAATAAATGTCCTTGTTTGATGATAACCCCTTTGTCCAACCCCTTTTTATAACAGTGGCAATATCAAATTATTTTCTTTTGTTATGCAAACTGTGTCAACTGCAGCTGTCATCTATCAAAATGATTCTCCATCAACAATCGTTGTTGCGTTTTTGCTTTTTCCCATCTATTTAGTTTTTGCAAATTATTTTAATCATTCAAATGCTTCTGCATTCTCATCATGAAGAAAAACGATGGCTCACTCATCTAGCCCCAACAGCCTAGCTCCATATCTAGTAGAGGGCTTCATGTTCTCCATGGACAGGATAACAGTTAATGCTGCTGGTCATGTTGTCTTAATGGAAATATCCTCTCCAATGCGTTTCACAAACACCATCCTCTGATGCTTTCAGGAAGCGTAGGAGTTAGTGTGTTTTTACTGAACAGAGCTTGTGTATGCACTTGGTGTTCTACAAATGGCATGGAAGAACAGGCTTTGAGTTTGCACTTATGTGTACAAACTCACATAATAAAAGTACATATAGTAGAATGTTGATATCAGCGTTATTCTATCCAGCAGGATATTATGTAGTGTGGCAATGAAGTCTTGCGTTCTATTGATTTATTTGTGGAGAGGCAGGTTGGTTGTGAAGGTAACCTTCTGGACTGTTGGGGAAACAAATATAATTGTACATTGTGCTGAACCCATGAGTTTTTAAACGGGAGTGTGTTGGCTTTTGTCAGAAATGTTTATAAGAGTATCACTATTTCTGCCTGGTGGTCTGTGATAATATCACTGATAATGGCTCTTAGAAGAGCAGAAAACGCTTTACTCCATATTTTTTGCGGATGTATCACTGAAGCAACCCAGAATAAATAATCAACAGAAAAAAACCTTGCTCTGTTTCAGCATAACATGTGATGAAGGCTGTTTTGTGAATTTGAGATATTTAATGGTTTCTTTCTAACTGAACTCTCCTATACGAAACATTTATCCCTCAGTTATTGCCAGCATTTTCACTATCCAGCCTGGCAACGGTTGCATTAAGATGCCGCATCTAAGAACATTAAGTCAGTTTGTTGACAGGGTTTATTCATTTTCGAGACCAAAGTAAATAAATGTATTTGGCAGACTCATTTTTTTAAAAGCAATACCGTTAGTTCAGCCTTGGTAGCCTCAGGGGGTGCACTTTAAGTAGGGTAAGTCACAGTTGTTGACCAACTACATTTATAAGTGGTCATTTGATAATAATAATAATTAAAGCACAATGCCAACGCAAATTCTAGTCATGTTTTTCTTATTGTAAATGAAAAAACGTTTTGTCCACTGCTGACTTGTATTTTCTGCTTACTATGCGAAAACAAAGTTGACGAAGTTGGAGCTGTAGGCTTCAATTGTTTTCAAGGACTATTGTATTTTACATAAGAGATGTCAGCAGTTTGAAATACCAATTATTATGCATCCCGGACTCCCCCGACCTGTCACAACGAAGAGGTCAGGAGGGAAGAATAGAAACATGTTGAAATGGCAGTTGCTGTCTGACAGAATGGACTTTGTTGTTTGTGTGGCGGGAGGGAGAGGGAGAGAGCAGGAGAGAGAAGCAGGAGATGAGTTTTGTCTGTGTAGTGAGGGTGTTTACCTTTCTCACCCCAGTACACACACACACACATACACAAAGGCATACTCGCACATGGCAACACACACCCACATGTGCGGTTTGTCGCCATGTTAATTACCTCTGGTCACATTTCTCTCCAACAGTGGCCGTGCCATCAGTATTATCTCAGAAGAGCGCTGACATTAGCAGAACCTAATCTAATAATATTGTTTAATAGGCAATAAACTACAAACTGTTACATAACAAATAGGCCCAGGTCACCTGACACAACGGCTGGATCGTAGAAATCTGTCATGGTGGTGGAAATCCCATGGATCAGGGGGGACGGGACAATTTTGGTTATTGTCACATTGACTGCCACCACCCACACATCTTTCCCCTGTGTTCCAGTCAACACCCACTCACACAACTCTCTCCCTCTCATGTTATTATCCTGGTACTGGGGTTATTAGGATGTTTTAATCTCTTATTTAAGATGTTTGTCTTCCTATTATTGTCTCATACGTTCTGCTGTGACACCGTGATCTGGATGAATGTCTTGATTTCAGTCTTGGTTCATCTGCATTTGTTTTTCTACTGCTAAACAACAGGCTATCTATTGTCAGTTCCCGAACAATGGTGTTCGACGTCACGGGATACAGTAAAGAGGGCCTGTGATGGTAATGAGCTGTGGAAAGCTGACATGGCCTTGACTTGTCTGTTGGAGGTAGGAGGTCAACTCCTTCATTCCTTTCTTTACTCAACCATATCTCATGTTTTAATTCTTACACCTGAATGTGGTAGGCATTATGAAGGTAACGTCCGTGACGTCACTCGCAATTCTTTGCATCCAGCAACAGAAACAATCCATGTTTGGCACATCAAGGACGTGACCCGAAAGCTCGCCTTGCAGTAGTCTATGGTCAAACAAAACGTCATTATATCTCAATCCTTAGAAACCTTTTTTGGTACTTTTTTTGTCACTGTCAAACAGGACCTCGTAAAATACAAAATATTGAGATTACTGGGATCCTGTAATGGTGCATAAGGTCATGGTTCGATTCATACCTCGGTTCGGACTTCACGATTCGGTACGAGTTTGGTACAATGAAGGGAAAAGAAAAAACAAAAATGCAGAAGGCAATTCTATTTTATTGTGCATGTATCAGGTTGTACCACCTAGTATCATACAGTCTCTCCCCTGTGCTTGCTGCAACAGCCTGAACAGCATGTCTTAATTATGAAAGTGCAGAGTACATATCATAATAACAAAAAATGTACTTAGGCAAGATTTAAACATTCTGCGCTTAAATCCAACTTTCCCCCAGAAAAGATAAAATAAAGTATTATTGCTATTAAGTGCAACAGGCATACCCTTGCCAACTGGCAAATTTGGTAACTCCAGACTAAAGCTTAAGGTGTATTTCCACATGTATGGTGTATTACCACATAACAGTTAAATGTATTGATATCAAGGCTTGCTGTGGTGAACATAAACTTTCCCATAGTCCATATTTCTGATGGGTATAGCCAAACAACAAAATGTGAAATAAAAATATAGGCCTGATGCAACGTAACAGGACTAAATAGCCCTTTTTTAAGAGGGGGGTCATGGTGGAGGTGGGGATGTGGCCCTGAGCAGCTTGTGGCCACGGTACCATGCGCTTGTGTTTGCAGTGGATGCATTGCAATGGCGAGGTGCACACAGCTTTTGGCCGTGTTCTATATTCTAGAACACTCCAGGTGCTCCGGCAGGAGTCCTGGAGCTCTATATCTGCATTTTTCATTTTTAAACTCAAAATGTTGACGTTGAAAAAAAAAGAAGAAGAAATGAATTGATGAAGTTGAAAACGACTTTCAAGATTTTGAAGTTTTAAGTTTTGATAGAGAAGTTTGGTATAGATTTGTTTTCTTTTTCATTTGCTGCCCTTTAGGGCCATGCGTAGACATAGAGATACACAGCAGGGAAACACAACATTGGTAATTCTGGTTGAATATTTGTGTCTTCTACAATAAGAGCACTCAATTATCACAGTTCACAGCATCATTGGTACCTCTTTGGCATGACCCAATGACTATCCAAAGCAGGGTGAACACAGGTGAGGTTTCCATGTAGGTAGGGGTAATTAACGGCGGTTTCTATTTAGTTCTGTTGAATCGTGTTTGAATCTACATCAATTAATCGGACAACAATGAGCACTTAAGGACCCTGAAGGGCTCCATCTTGAGCTTCACCTGTTGGAAAGTTCTCACAACATTTGGTATTTGTGGCCAGCAATGCCCCCTGGCCAGGTAGAGATGAGCCCCTTGAGTCTAAAAAACGTGTTTGCTACAAGAAATTTGAGCATCTCTAAGTCTGTTTACCATCAACAATTAAAGAGTTGTGCACGCCAACCAGCTTCCAACAAGAAACATACAGTATATCCCTCTATCGGAAGTCCTCCAACTATCCCGCCTCCCCCGACCCCGGCAAAGCATTCTCAGCGGTCCCCCCCTTTTCTCTCACCAATCAGTCTCACAGGATCACCGCGCTCCAAGCGTTCTGAGAACGCCTTTGGAACGATAGGCTTGTGATATTTTGTGGAGTTTGGTGCAGTGGTGACCATTTTGATTATGCTGGTAATTGAATTTCATAGGGCCACAAATAATTATACACAGTTCTTATGGAGCCCATGCATGCCCCTATGGAGTATGTTTATTTTAATGATCCTTTGTTTAGATTCCAGTGATGCACCCTCTGACCCAGTCGTCCTCTGACTGCTCTCATTTTAATCCCAGCCTCAAACCCAGTCTCTGCCTGGCAGGCACTAAGTAGTTCTGTTTATTTGTTTGTTTACTGATTTAATAAACCGCTGTTGGGCACTTTTGGGTCTTTGGATTTGCCAAAATTATTAATTTAATTAAATCCAGCATATCTGGATCTCTCTCTCTCTCTCTCTCTCTCTCTCTCTCTCTCTCTCTCTCTCTCTCTCTCTCTCTCTCTCTCTCTCTCTCTCTCTCTCTCTCTCTCTCTCTCTCTCTCTCTCTCTCTCTCTCTCTAAAATATACTCTACTGGAAAATGTTTGGTTTTACATGAATATATGAGGTCGGCCAAGATTAAAGGTGCTGTCGGTAAGGTTCAAGAGCTATAATTTTTTGGTGGGATTTCTTAGAACTGGAATAGCCATTAGTGAGTTAACTGCTGTTTCAAAAAGGAACCAGCTGACTGCGCCTGCCTATGTATGAGACTATGTTGATTGGAGACCGCTCCCTGGCTCATTCCTGAGCTATATCAGGGCATCAGATTGGTGTGGGAGAATCCATCTGGCCACACATTTCAATAGTGAAGAAACACAAGACAAAAAATGTTTTGGTTCTTTAGTTTCCTAATCTTACTCTCCTAGGCTGATAGTTTCTGCTCTCTGATTTCTCCTTAGAACCCTAAGATCTTAGCTACAGCACCTTTTATAAGTCTTCATGACGAGGACATCATGTCTCTGAGGCCAGAGTCAACATTGCTCAGCTAATGAAATGGCTCATCTTTATATAGTTGTCACCAGGGTCCCAAGTGTGGTTAGAGGAGCATGACTTCCCGAACACGTTACTCCAGTTCAGTAAAAAAAAAAAGAAACACTGAGAAGACAAACTCACTCACATCAGTGTATAATGCATAATGCATGATACAGTTTTTGTTTTGCTTTGTTTGTCATCATTACTATCATTTGACCATTATTTTAGCTGACCAAGCACAATTTGTGAAAGGCAATTACAATATTCTGGGGATTATTTTTTATAGCAATCTGGCATCCTTATTTTTTTTGGAAATAATACACAAGTTATAATTAACTGTATACAGCCTAATTATACCACCACCACTATATATTTAGGTAAAACCGGTCAAATTGTACTTGAATGCGGTATAAGCAAAAAATACTTTAAACAGTAAAATGTTATTTCATGATTTTGCCTATTGATTGGGCTTAAGCATAATTAGCTGTGTTATCTATTTAAGCCTTTAGTAAGAGCCTTTGCTGCTCGGGGCAGCTTGTGGCATTACCACACTGCGACATGCTTGCAAAATGGTTATCCGATGTCACATCAATCACCTGGGTGGCGGTATATTGTATAGGAGGTAGTGGAGGACACCCTTTTTCTCAAAGCTTTCACTATGAAGACAGCCGCTACTCGTAAACAACCAGTTTTCTATGTTTACGTCTGTCTTCGATAGACTCAGGGCAATGGCTATCTATGATTATATCTTGACTGTGATATTTAGTCACATTACAGAATACATCCAACTGTCACAGTTAGCGGGTGGCAGGCAGGCAGGTAGGACCCAATAGCAGACAGTTCAGGTAAAGGGTAATTTATTAACACAAAAAGGCAAGGAACACCGGGAACACAGGGAACACACAAGACACAACTCACCACAAACTAAAATGATCCGACGGGGAGCAAAGGAAAGACAAGGGCTAAAATACCAAACACAGGGTACGCAACGAGGAACAGCTGAAACACATTAGGGGAGGGAGCAGTAATCACACAGGAGGGAAACTTGACAGGACATGGGGAGAAACAAGACAAAAGACTGACCAGTGATATCAACATCAATCCCTGTTTACGTTCTCATGAGTTATATTACTTATAAAGGCAACGCTCACACTTTACTGCAAAGCATATCTGTACACTTACAACTTGCAGTTTATGACTAATTTTTATAGCATGCTAGCAGGTATTACTGTTGGAACATCAATACACGAAGTGACAATTCACTGTATACAGTCTAACTTACCACCACCACATATATTTAGGTAAAACCTGTCAAATTGTACTTGAATGCGGTATAAGCAAAAAATACTTTAATTAACAGTAAAATGTTATTTCATGATTTTGCCTATTGATTGGGCTTAAGCATAATTAGCTGTGTTATCTATTTAAGCCTTTAGTAAGAGCCTTTGCTGCCGGGGCAGCTTGTGGCATTACCACACTGCGACATGCTTGCAAAATGGTTATCCGACGCCACATCAATCACCTGTGCTATATGATAGGAAGTAGTGGAGGACACCCTTTTTCTCAAAGCTTTCACTATGAACGACCCGCCGCTCTCGACCACGTCAAAGATTCTCAGTGGTACCCGGCCTTTTCTCTCACCAATCAGTCTCACAGGATCACCGCGCTCCAAGCGTTCTGAGAACGCCTTTGGAACGATAGGCTTGTAATATTTTGTGGAGTTTGGTGCAGTGGTGACCATTTTGATTATGCTGGTAATTGAATTTCATAGGGCCACAAATTATACACAGTTCTTATGGAGCCCATGCATGCCCCTATGAGTATGTTTATTTTAATGATCCTTGTTTAGATTCCAGTGATGCACCCTCTGACCCAGTCGTCCTCTGACTGCTCTCATTTTAATCCCAGCCTCAAACCCAGTCTCTGCCTGGCAGGCACTAAGTAGTTCTGTTTATTTGTTTGTTTACTGATTTAATAAACCGCTGTTGGGCACTTTTGGGTCTTTGGATTTGCCAAAATTAGTACTTAATTGAGTACAGGCAATCTGGAGTCCTTGAAGTATACTTCTTTTCGCCGGATCCTGAAATTGGAAACGTACTGTGTACTCAAATTTTGGCTAGTAAGTACGGCCAGTACGGGTATTGGAACACGGCAAAGGAAACAGACAGACCATGACACCAACCGTCAATCCCTGTTTTGTCTCATGAGGGTTATTATTATTTATGAAACCATTTGTCTCACAACAGGCTAAACGGAAAGCCTTCTGCACACTTTAAAAACTTGCGTTTATGTACCCATTATTAATGCTGCAGCAGTGTTTATCCTGCTGGGACCTCTCTGCGGAAAGGGCCCATTCATTGGGTCCAGTCAAATTAATGGCTACTTGCTGACCAGCTCATCACTTGTTGTTTTTGCTTAGGTTTACAAATGAGATACTTTTCCTCACCTCTGTGTCGGAGACGGATGCCATTATGGACAGTAAACAACAGTTGCATTAACACGCCCCTCTGGTATGTTTGATCACACTGTGATTTTCTTTCTGATGCATCAGCGGCAAGTTGACTCACTCGAGATCCCCCTTCGCCTGTGTTGAAACCTCCCCTGTGTAAGGAAGGAGACTTGTGCGCCCCCCCCGCCCCCCATTTGATTGTTATGCTCTTTTAGTGGAGAGATCTCAGTTAATTTGGACTTTGTGAACAGTCACTTGTCAGTTCATTGGGAAGCAGTGGAGTGATTTTAGACCATTTAAGTGACGTCAAATGCTGGGCTCCCTAAATCAAGCCGTCAGGCGTTCTTTGTTCGATGTCATTAGATAGCTTTCTCTAATGAAGTTCGACTACACAGTACACCCCGGCGACTCGTCTCTCCTTAATAATTCAGGTGCGGAAGACATACTCATCTGATTGAATCCATCCAAGTTCCTTCATTTATGGTTTCCACTCTTTCACTTCTCGGATAGGAAAAATCATGTCACTTCTCATTTCCAACATTTAGCTCAACATTAGCCCCTCAGGTAGTTTACCTATACCCAGAATATCTGAAATTAATACCGTGTTCATGTTCATGCTAATAGTACAACTGGTATCACAGACAGATTAGATGTTTTCATTAATTAATCAGTGTTGAAACTGTTGATGGTTGGCTACATGGTCACCACTGTATTTCTGTCTAGTATTATACGTCATTTTAGATCACATTGATTGCTCAGAGAGGTACTGTATTGTTGAGCGTAGAAGTTTAATTTCAACGTAACCAGGGCTAAAAACTAAATGTGAAGGCGCCGATATATAGTGTTTCAAAGGTATCAAGGCATCAATATTTATGCTTAATTCGAAGAACATATACAATTCTCTTGTCATTGCTATTTCAGAGTTAATTCTAAATCTGCTAGTCCTGCTTGTTTCTCCAGAGTTGAAAGAATTTGTCAACACAGCCAATGTTTAAGCACTGTGAGAACATAAATGAAGGTTGGGTCGTGTGGCTTCATCAATAATGCAGGGATGTTTTACCACTGCCCAGTTTAGCATCCCCCTCCCAGGCCTGAACCGAGGGCCGTCTGACCCAAATCTCTCCAGTTTTATGCTCATCCTCTTATCCAGTTGTCCTTTTTGGCATGGGATATGGACTGGGCTTATGCAAGAGTTTTCGGCACATGCTTATAAAGTCATTCATTGAGTAAAACTAATGTCAGTTTGGGGATCTGTGTCTACGAGTGGGACTGGCACTGCAGGTATTACTGAGTGTATGTTTTGCATCATACGTGACTCGTACAATAGGGCTGAGCAATAATCGAATTCAAAGACATCGCGATAAAATAGAACATGATTTGCAAATCGTAAAGGCTGCATCTTTATTTTTTTCTATTGTTACTGTTACTGACTAGTAGAGATCAGTAAGATTCGTATTTATTTTTCTTTCAAGAGTTAAATAAAGATGTATCTATTCATTCATCAATTAATCTCAAAACAGGCCTGGCCTAAAGAAAAGAGCAGTTTATAGGAAGACTGTTGCCACTGTCGTGTTGGTCTTACTATAGAATGATTTAGTGCTTAATAATACAGATCATAAGGAACTTTTAAAAGAAAAATCATAAACTAAATCGTAATCGCATATTGGTCTAAATGATTGCTATTTGATTATGTACCAACATTTTTCAGCCCGATTTTACAACCATCCTAGACTCCAGATTTTGTGTACCAAAGAGAAAATTGTAAATACATGGAATTTTGTAATTGCGAGACTCTTACAACACTAATGTCCATTGCACGAGTGCATGCGATAGAGACACATTAATTCAGAATCCAAGGACAACATTTACTAAATTTGGTTGTATGAAATCTTTTCATCAAATGTGCGACAACAAACCTTTATCTAATCTTGCACAAAGGAAAGCTCTCAAAATCGAATTGAGCCCTATTCCTGTATATGCTTTAAGTCCTAAAAATTAATACTAAATTAAGCCCCAATGACATGGCACTAAAAGTATGTATCCTACTTGCACCTCCATTTGGTTAGAATCAACTATTGTTGTGAGCAAAGTGTGTGGAGATAGCATAATAAGGAACCCAAAATCTTTATTCATATATTAGATTACCATAAAAAAAACACTAGTTTATTCTATTTGTGATAGAATTGCATTTGCAAAAAAACGACATTGCCATTATTAGTCTCCTGCTATTGTGGTGTTTAATGCAACCCACACACTTTTAGAAAACCCAGTTTAAAACTCGATGAGCTGATGAGTTCATTCTTTTCAGAAACAAACCAACAAAACGCCACGCTATGAATCACCCTGTCCTCCTATATAATGCAGCATGTGCCAATTTCTGTAGCACAGCGAGACATGCCATTTGATATAAATACCATGAAATCTAATTGCTGTGTTGCCTTTTATCCAATTGAAAAGCTGGCCTTAATTACCTGCTTGAGCTTTGTTATGCAAATGTATGTACGGTTCTCAACGAGCTTCCCTTCTGTTTGCATAAATTGTACCGGAAATCATTTATGAATGTCATGGATTAAGTATCTGTAGCGGCTGTCAGAGAAAAAAATCTATTTTCAACTCATGTTACAATTTAATGCTTCAGGGGCAGTGCATATGCAATTGGTTCATCAGCAAGAGTAAGTGTATGTGTGCGGAAACTTAAGTGTGTTTGCAAAAAGTTACCATCCGTTTCTGCTAACACTTAATGATTGATGGCAGATGTTAGTTATATTAGATTCAGCATTAGAGTCAATGTGGAGAAATGTCATGGATTATTTTGTTTTAGATCCAGTCGTATCTGGATCTAAAAACAGTCCTTTGCATGTTGAATGGATCATATGCCAATGCCTCCCAGCAAAATTCAATCCAAAGTCTGTACTTATTTTTCTATTTTGTCAGTGGATAAATAACAACATCCTGTGGTGCCATGCAGAAAATCAAACCATTCTCTGTGTGCATTGATCGATCAGCCATTATTTAAACACAATTGATCTTCTTTATTGTTATCTCATGCTCTTATTTCCTCGCACCTTCAGTGAACCCTTGTAAGCTCTAAATGTCTTGTACGCATAAACCTCTGTAACTATTGCGTTTCTCTTGATTCCCATCAGAAACCATGACGTCCGCCACGTCTCCCATCCTCTTGAAATGGGACCCAAAGAGCCTGGAGATCCGCACCCTGACAGTAGAGAGGTTGCTGGAGCCGCTGGTCACACAGGTAGAGACACCTGACATAAAGGACTGTTTCTTAATGGACTCATAAGTGACATCACTAACATGGCCATATATGGTCCCATAAATCTCGATATATTTCGGAATATTTGGTGGCATATATGGATATGCGGCCATATATGGCAATATATGTTGCCATGTATGGCACAATGGAACACTCTCACTCCTCCTAGCAACAAGCTACTGGGTAATCTATCTAGAATACAAACTTGCTAGCCCATATTCTTCAGGTTGCCCTACCAAAAACAGGTACAGCTGAATTCATAAGATAATATCTATAATATGTTTTTATGTTAATAAAATCTGCTGGGATGAGGCCCTGTTAGTTGAGTCATCAGAATATTGATGAGATGGTAGCTCTTTAGGCCATAGGCACACTGAGGTGACATGGGAACTCTGTCCTTCCTCCAGGGCTTATGTGAGGTATTCAGGGTTGGGAGCGATGTAGCCCCATCACTGCATTAGAAATATGAAGTTTACTCCCAGCTCAGGACTTTGTCCAGCATGTTCACCCCCTGGTCCTCTACAGACTATCAATTCTGGCCACAGTGCAATCTATAATAACGAGACCCATCCCTTTTATCGGTTTGGTCTGTTTGCTTGTTTTGGATTAAAACACTGCATTTTTGCCTAAGAAGGCTGGGCGAACATCCTTCTCAAGTCGTTGGTAGATGTGGAGGAAGTAGAAGAAGCTTAGAATGAGCCAATAAAATACATTACAAATGGGAGGCTTTACCTGTCAATCCTTTTTTGCAATGCAGATTGAACTACATGAAATGGCATCCGTCCATTTTACTTCCATCACATATGGGACATGCTTAATGTTAACATACATTTAGGAAGCACAGAGGCCTCCTAGTTAATGTTGGTAGTATTGATTTGACGTGGCGAGGAATCATCACGAACCCATTACAGGCTTACTGATGGCTCTTAATGGCATCATGTTTAAAGCTCTCAAGTCTTTTCCAAGGTTATTTACGTGCCAAACAAAACAAAAAAAACAGTTAGTTGTACTGTTTTTGTTTTCACTGATATTTGAAGTTATTTGTGCTTGTGTCTCCGCATGCAGGTTATCACACACAAACAATTTGAATACAAAATTGAGATATCTTTATATTTATTTGGTTGATTCAATCTTTTGGTGTCTTCTCTACCTACTCGAAAGGGGACAGAAACCAGTCATGGGAAACACATTGTTCCAGATTGATGTTCTATCCTCCTAGCTCTATCAGTAAGATGTAGCCAGGGAAAACAGAAGGACTGTTATTGGGATGGATATTTTGATGTTTTATATTTCACATCTGAACCTGGCAATGGAGATTCACAGCTGAAGTAACTCTAGCAGGAGAGCAGATGTGTGTGCGAACAGGGAATATAGAGAGAGCTACAGATGGGAAGACCATGGGCCTCTGGGCTTCCATGAAGCAGGCTGCACTCCACCAAGGCACTCCTCAAGGGAACTATTTGGCTAAGACAAGAGTTGAACTTCAAATCGCATCAGAGTACTCAGCTGCCTCTGTTAGGATCTGTCTGATGGCTCCCAACACTTCTTTGTGGAGTGCAGTGAATTCATACCTCAATTATAATTACAAATAGTTTTTTTACCCCTGAAAATTCTGCTTGAATATAAAGCCATTCAGACAGCAAAGTAAAGTATGCTTGCACTGCACTCTGTGCTTTTGTCTTTCAGTTGAGTTCAGCCTTAGTCATTTATGGCTATCAAACCACTTCAAATCACAGATTTGAAGTGGTTTAATGGATATGTGCAAATTATGCAAATTATTATCCACCTGAAAGGTTCTGGGATTGATGCCAAAGGAGAATGTGAATTTTTGTGTGTGTTGTCTGTTTGGTGCAAGCATGTGTAGTGTAAGCCAAACTACAGAAACTACCATCCATTGTGCATAATACTGATATACTGATTACGTTTGCATCAACATGAATTCCTCTACTGCAGTCCGTTTCAGGTTTGGCTTTTTCTGTCGGTCTTGATAACAATTTAGTGAAATTCAGTATTCCACGCTGAACAGCTACTCTCACTATGAATTTCTGTCATCTGCATTGCCCAATTTTATAATTTTTTTCTAGATTAGTGAAAACAGATGGTAATGTAAGGAAATCGTAATCCATACAAACCTGCCTTGACTCCAAACATCCAATATATAACTATTGCTAAGTAAGCAAAAAATAAAACTTGGGCTAAGGGAACTTACCTGTACATAATTGAACAAACCCAAGCGTAATTAGTTTGTTGATGACTTTACTCTAAGCTTGTATACCTGTCAGCTGAATGCTGTGATAGCCCACACGAGCAGCCATGCAAATGACAGGTATTTTAATCATCAGAATGAATAAGGCAGGGAGACCTTTTCCCTCCCCCACCACAGTGGTTATTATTAATTGGTTTGGATGTAATGTCTAAATCCATTATCTATCCTTCTGCTTGCTGTTCAATATTCTGCAGCAGAGATAAAAAAAAATGCACGCTAGAAACAGCCACAGCAACAGCATAAGCACAATGGCCAACAGCAGTACGAAATCAAATCCGGGGTGTATCGACAGTGAATAGGTTCTGCTTGGATGATTCAGTACATTTGTAGGAAATCCAGGGCTGCCTCTGGAGGATAGTTTAACAAGCTCATAGTGTTGCTCGATTCTGGAAAATGTTGGTCAATATTGAAATCACAATTATTCAAACGACTATTTTTGAGTTTTAAAACTTGATGTATTTATTCAGTAGGCCTATGTAACTTTGTAACTGAGAATTTCAAATTTCGCCTTAAAAACATACACAAATGATTTACAAATATGTATCCAGCTGTTTCTATAAAACGTTTAGTAAAAAAACATTTAGTAGTTAAATCGTTAAAAAAATCGAAATCCCGATCAAAATTAGATTACTGCTTAGCCCTACAAGCTCATCCTGACAATGTTTGAGATAGCAACTCCCATCTATCCACACGCATCCTGTCCTACAGGAATGCCGAGCTAAACCCCCTGGCTAAAACTAACAGGCTAGACATGACTAAACCAGCCAAGCTAGTCCAGGATTTAAAACTACCAATCTATCCCAGGGCTGAAGCGATCCAGCTAGCTCAGGGCTAAAACGATCCAGCTAGCCCAGGGCTAAAACGATCCAGCTAGCCCAGGGCTAAAACGACCCAACTAGCCAAGGGCTAAAACTAGGGTTAATAACTAAATCTTACAAGATTTGAATGGGAGTGACCTGTATGCATCCTGATGGGATCTGTAATGTTTCAAATAAGAAGGAATTGCATCTACTATCATTAGAAGGGAGATAAAACATCCTGGCAATTTGAATTTATTCTCAAATGTTAATCTTAAAAGTGCATGTTTACCCTCTGTTTCAACTTGCAATCAAACAAAATGGGATAAAAAAAGGAGTTATAGGAAGGATAAGAGATCTGTTATCCCGTGGTTACGACCCACGCAAACATTTTGATGAGCGATGTAATAGGCCTATTTGTATTGCGTAAGCCAAGATTTAATAAATTACCTATTTTAGTAAAAGTTTGCTCCTCCTATGTTGAGGAGTATACAGGACAATAAGGCATCTTCATGCCTTATTTACATTTACCAACAACAAAAAATGATTTATGTTTCACTCGCCCTTTAAATACTGTAGTTGTTCGTCCTAAAACTTCAACCCTAACGTGTGCATTCCTGTGCCTTAACAGGCCTATCCAAAAGCTCTCCGCTTTGTATTCCGGCAGGGAGATTGCACTGGGCTTTGCGAGATTGGTGCTCACAAACCACTTACATGCCGTCGTCCTCTCTGACCTTCCACAATACCACTTGTGATTATGCAGAGAAATCTCCTTTGTGATAAAGAGATTTTGGAAGAAACGGAGATTAGGAAAAAGAAGAGTGAAGTGGAGGGAGAAAAAAAGCAAGGGAAAGATTGAAGGGCAGCAGGAGAGAATGAGAGAGAGAGAGAGAGAGAGAGGTTTGGCAGTAAGGAGCGAGACAGACTCGAAGTACAATGCGGTACGCTGATGTTCCAAGCCCCCTAAAAACCCAGCTCGTCCATTCCATCCTCTGTGTGAAGCGGGAATTAAATATATATTTTTCTTTCTCTCTCGCGCTTTATTGGAATTGCCTTTTTGTTTGCCTTCCAAACTGCACGGCTTACGGCTAACAAATAGAGCGCCGTGAGCCGCTGACATGTCCCCGTCCTCCTCACACACACATTAGTATTCCAACGATCTCCTGGTAGACGCTGCGTTGGAATACCATGGAAGTCAATCGACTCAGTAGGCGTCGAGTTATTTATGCTCTATGGTCTGGATGTGTAACATAATGCACCGTGGCTGACCTGTTTGGTGTCATGGTGTTTAGGTTCATGGTTTATGCGTCACTGCTTGTTACATGGATTTCTTCTTTAATGGTTGTGCTGTTTATTTGATGCACATTTGTGTGCACACTTTTAGTCCCACCGATAACCTCGCCAATATTGAGTGAACTTTGCATTGTTTTTTCATTAAGCTAAACTCTGTTACCTGTGGTGAGCAGTGTTCCTACAGTAAACCATTTTTTTTTAATCTTTTTGTATTATTGGAGGCAAAAAAGTTATGCAATCAAAAGATTTTTTTTCAGAAGAATTGAGGTTTGAGCTGCAATAGGCCTACTGTTAAAAAATGAATCAACATTTCTCATTATTTTGGCACGAATGAAAAATGGTGTTTTTCTTTAAAGATGCTAGTTAGAAACCTATTTCTAACTCTTAAAATTGTGGTTGGCCGTTTTTGCGAAGGTAGAGTCTGGAAGCATACTATAGCTCTCACCAGTTCACCCCCTGCATCCCCCACAGAGCACCCCTTCATGTCTGTGTAGTGAGAAGCTCAGCTGAGTTGAGCTGTGCTGGGCTGGGTTTTCTTTCTTCCACACACGGTCAAACTAGGGCCTGGGAGGACACGTCCAAGCGCTATGCTCAGTCTGGCACGGCAGCAGCATCCGTTACATATGCATGCGTGAAAGACGATGCTGGCCCTTTCCTGTAAATAAAGAGGATGTGGCATTTGATCCTGTTCTTTTAAAGTGAGACCATCTCCAAGGACAAACTGCATTCACTGGAGAGAAAAGTTGCCTCATTGAATACCAGTACTGCTATTCTTCAGGAGATTTCTACATTTTAAATAATACTCCAATGTCCACCATAATTCATATGTTCCATTGTGTATTTTACTTTTGCAATTAATTCTAAATTAAATTAGCATGTAGGGACCACAGTAGTCAACTTAAATTCAACCTACTCATCAACCAATCGATGGGTCGCCTGAGTGCCATAGTGCAATCTACCTGGTAGCATTAATATCACATACTGTAGGTGCTGTGTGGAGGAAGTCAGTGGGTTTTTTGGTTTGGTATGGCAGAACTTCAAATTGAAGCATATCACACACTTGACAAGGCACAGAGTACCGCGCCAGGCAGTGTCAGGTTGTGGAAGGGACAACATACATCTAGGGTGGCTCTGAAATGGTTGCCAACTCTGATATGATCACAATCAAAGTCTATCAAAAGCCTATCATCTTCCTTTTTTAAGGAAATACTGCAACAAAATCTTGACATGTTGTCATTTCGTTTTGAGCTGAGTAAATGTTCATTTCGATAGAAGTCTCCATGACGTTGCTTCAAAGTTGTGAAAACGGGGGGTGTTTTAACAACCTATCTTATTAGTATTTTATAGTCGTCATCGATGTTCCTTCCACACAATGTTGCCTATCATTAATAAATGATTGAATAAATTAACCTGGGAACAGTCGACCTTAACTCCATCTAAACAGAAACCACGTTGGAGAGGCGAGATAAGTGAAACAAGGACAGCTGAAATGTTTTCCGGTCCATAGTCAATATTGGTGCAGCCAGCGCGCTTGGTGCTTTTGTCCTCAGGTTTGAGTCAGGGCCTCTGTGCTTTGCACATGAATGATTCGGTATTCAACTCTCTAAGTATCTGCAAAACATTTCCACTGGTGCCTCTGTGGAGCGCTGAGCCATCACTTTGCTGCTTGCTCATAGAAAAGTTGTCATAGGGCCTCAATATACCATGATAGCACTGTGGATGAAGGATCCTGATAAAGAAAGTGAAAGTGAAACCAATGAGTGAAACTGAAAGAAGCAGAATGAAAGGATGTGGGGAACTTAATGTTGTGACAACATAATACAGTACTGTGACAGTATTGATTGCAGGGAATTCTGTTATCAGCATTGCTTTTGGCTCCATACAGCTTTATAATGAGCACTGGAAAAACAACATGAACAGAAAAAAGACTACACGTGCAATGATTGGATTTTGAACTAACTTTTTTTTACTTTAAAACTAATGCAATAGTGTGCATTGTACATTACCAATAGGTACATTTTACAATGCCTTAAATATGGTGCCCACACATAGGGCCTTGTACTAAAGTTCAACAGTAAACTTGTCATGTTCTGCACGTAAATAAACCTTTGAGTGGACAACTGTATTTTGAAACGAGGAAAACTGATTGGATAGGTCAAACAATGGGCGGTTCTCAGTAGGAAGCCAAAAACCAAAATTGAATTGTAATAGAAATTTAAAGGAAACGCTCGAAGCAATCATGTTGAATCACAGGGTTGTGTAAACACAACTCTCTCTCTCTCTCTCTCTCTCTCTCTCTCTCTCTCTCTCTCTCTCTCTCTCTCTCTCTCTCTCTCTCTCTCTCTCTCTCTCTCTCTCTCTCTCTCTCTCTCTCTCTCTCTCTCTCTCTCTCTCTCTCTCTCTCTCTCTCTCCCTTTTACGCTTTCACTTACCCCCCTCATCACTGAGAAGAATTAAAATCTGTACTTGTTATTGATTTGGCAGAATATGTTGTGTTTGTGCAAACAATGTATGTATGAACACAACATATTCATGTATTAATGTAGTTATTGTAATTGGTAACAGACACTGGCCATTATCAGCAGGCCTTTTTATTTTTACTTGAAGACTTCCTGTCAAACATACATTTTTAACCTTTAAAGTATATTTGAAAAGGACAGCTCCTGCTTGATTATTCAGTTGGAAGCATTGTGGATATTTGATTACATTTACCGATATGAGCCAACCAATGACTTTTATATTTACTATTGTTGATTAGGACTTGGTCATATTAGTTGTGAAATGTGATTGTCAATCATTGTATTGAGCTGATTTCTTCCTAACCCCTGATCACAAACAAGAGTGAGCTGATTTCTTCCTAACCCCTGCCAGACGCTATGAATTCTTGAATTCTTGGTTTGTTTTGGAAGTTGTTTAATATCCGGTCTTGTCTGTGTCACACGTCAGACTTTTTCACAGGACTACTGATAGAAGTAGTACGTGAATGTGCACCATTTCAGCGTACTAGAAGGTTGATTTAGTACTTAGTGTGATCTCCCTCTGCTTTAATCCTGGTCTTGGATGAGGGCCGTCACCGCTGGGATGCTGTGGGGGCTTTAGGCCTGGGAGAATATCTGCATGTACACAGAGTGTGCTGCTGCGTTGCCCAGGGACTGATGAACCTTCAGGTCCTGTTTTAGCTCTGAAGACCCAAGATGACTCCCTCGAGCTACATTGTTGAGGGTTGAAGGGGGCCTCTTTGGTTGCCCCGGTAGCCTTTGTCATGACTTCTTTCAAGGTGAGTAGTCAATACGTATCTTGCCAGTTGGTGCATTTAAGCAATGCTCAGTCTGAGAGGCTTCATTTATTCGTTCATTTTTTTCTTTTTTGTGTGGTGTACAATCAAATTAGCATTTTGTACTGATTACGAGTCTCTCGTTGATTATTTTAGCTGTCATGACAAGTACCTTTTATTTACCTTTTTATGAGCGGCACATTAGACCTGACCTTAAGCTGCCTGCAATTCATTGTGTGAATGATTTTCTTTTGTTCAGTAACGCATGGCCCAATGTCTAGTGTTTGGTGTTAAAGGGCTCTTTGGTTTCCAAAGAGGTGGACGGTTATCTGCCTGGCATGCGTCTGTACCTCTGGAGATGCAGATCCTGATGGCTCTGCCCTGCCATCAAGTGTGGAGGTTCTGTAGAGGCCCTATTTCTATGGATGATTTGTTTGCTTGCCCTTGCTCCCTGTGGGGGCTGCTGCTGGCCTCTGTGCTTCTGGTGTTGTGGTCAAGCAGTCGGCACCTCCTGGTTCCTTTAATTCATAGACAACTTTAGTTTATTTTTTTTCACTTTTTTTAGTGAAGTTAGAAGCATTGTAAAAAAAAAATTATGAGCACTCATGGAAATTGAAGGTGTGAGGCGAAAAATGTAAGTTCTTTTGATGTTTTGCTGTCATGAAACAGAAATCTGTTACCTGGTAACTAAAAAAGCTGATTTCAGATGTAAACAGATATTTTTAGTGTACTAAATAAATTCAATCCAGCATCAAAAAATTACAGTTGCTGGTGCATTCGGTAAGTAGCATGCTGAAAAATACAATCACAGAAATCATTAAGTACCTAACTAGAGGCCATTCAAAAGCTACTCAATAAATAAGTTCAGAGCTCACAATGAAATGCAGATTCAAAGCATTAGCCAATAATCCCCCCAATAATATTGTTAGCTTCCTCGGGGAACACCCTTACCAACACACAATGGTAGTGCCAGCCCTTACTCGCCGGAAGTACCAATAACTTGGTCTCATAAACAGATTTAGAATTTCCTTTTAATAACCTGTCTCATTTAATGCACTGATTAATGTACAAACAAAGAAGTAAAAAAAAAGGAAATGTATTCTGAACAAGGCTCATACTTTTTTTAGAATTTGTGAATTAAAGGTACAATGTTGACCACTGTTGTTGACGAACCATTAAGCTGTGAGGGGACGACTACGTCAACGTTTTTCCCTCACTCGTATATGCTGGGCCTCTCTGTCAAGGATGCTGTAGAGCGTTGGCATTGACCAAGCAGGTTGTACCTGCTGTTGGATTGTGAGTCATGTGCTCCATGAAATTAACACCAAACTGAGTGTTGATGTAGTATGACACACTGCTGGGTGCTTTTCTTTTAGCTTTCCCCTCTAAATGGAAGTTTTGATGCATGGCCTGTTCCCTTATTTGATAAATGCATTCATCAACTTGGAGCTTTACAGATGGCCCGTGGTGCAAAAATCCATTTAAACGTGTGATGTACTTTTCCACATCCGCGTTCAAAGTAAAACAGAAGAGTTGGAGTGTTCCTGGTCGAGACTCAGTGTTTACAGCATGTTCTACAGAACTCAAAATCACACTTATTCAAGTAGTATCTACTACTCCATGAATTGCTGTTTGATGCTGATGTTTGAAACAGTTACACAACACCAAACCTTTGAGCAACGGTGAACAAATGCTTGAAATGTTCTGTCCCTGTCTGTTGTTGTGGATGTTGTAGACTATTATTTTGATTCCTCTGACACTGGCTGAACAAATCCTTAGTTATACACATCAATGCATTCCTAAAGACACCCACGTACAAACAAACTGTGCTATAGCCCGCAGAAAAATGGAGCCATTGGGGAAACAGCGGTACGGCAGTAAAACCGCAGCCTTCCTTGTTAGGCCTCCCTCCTTGGTTCAACCACCTCCCTCTCCCCCTGCTATCTCCCTCATATCACAGCACAGACTCTTCACTCACCGCTTGAGTTGCTAATTACTTCATAATTACTTCATAATAACTTTTCGAGGTTTAATCTAGTCTGCAGCGATCCTATTACTGCTACTACCTGCTGTTGGTGTCACCGTCAGTATTATCTGACACTCTTATTATTCGTATTATTGTCATCGTTGTGATGAAGCGGCATCGTAAGGGGCGGAGCCTACCCCAGGCAGGGCCGGTTTGACCTCCTTCCCTCTGGGCGGTGCTGCAGGACTCCAGGACCAGCAGGTTCAGGAAAAGCGTCTTACCTGCGGCTGTCCCCCTGCTGAACGCTACACCACCATGATCGCTCCCTCTGGACCTCCTCCAACCCCCCTGGATACGCCCACACATACACCTTCCTCTAGTGACTGTCCTTTAACCCCCTCCCCCTTGGACCACCACACACAGTGTCCTCCAGTGACTGACCTATAACCCTCCCACACATCTCCTGAAGCCATGAAACATTTGCATTATTCAAATTTATACTAAAGTCCATATATCTGACCTCTAGTGCATTCATAATAGTACCACTATCTTTATTTCTCATATCTTGCCCCTAGATTATTCACAGTATTCATCACTCATATCAAATTCTGACATCTTAATTTATTGGTACTATTATTGGTACTTACTTATATGTACTTTACAATAGCTGCCTTACCTACTGCTATGGCTGCTCATATACATTAACTGTATATTTGTTATGGTGTTCATCACCATTGTTCTATTATCCATACTGTGTAGTCGACAATATCCCACTATACGTATGTACATACTCAATGCAAAAAATGCATTTACTGCATTTTTTTGCACTTCTCTAATCATCTTTTTATTGCCTCAGTACATGTACTCTGACGACATTACTGCTGATTGCTGAAACATCATCTCTAATCTGATTCATAATGCAATCTCTTGTAGTGAGTAACATACCAGCAAATTGTTGGTAACCCACAGAGTTGGCCTTTACTGGACAATGCACCCCACTGTTTCTCTTTTTTTTGGCTCATCCATGTGCACACTGGAACATGTACACACACACACACACACACACACACACACACACACACACACACACACACACACACACACACACACACACACACACACACACACACACACACACACACACACACACATACACACACTAACACACACACAGTCAGAGGGTTTATCCATAAAAGGAGACTTTGGTGAGATTAGATCCTCTCACTGCATCCCTATCATAATCCATTAAGCCTGCGGGAAAAGAGAAACGCTGTATTACACAGATTTTATGTGCTATGCCATTTCACATGGGCCTCTCTTGACACATCCCCTTCGATGACTTATACATTCAATATACCACATCAAATCCGGATGGGAGGGTCTGCTCAGGTACAGCTGTGAGAACTCAATGACACCGACCGAATGTCACTCTCGTCATCTTGCTGTCGTCCTTGAAATGATCCACCTGTTGTCCTTTAATGGAGTTTGGAGATTCAATCCACTTCTTAAATCTATCTTTGTGCTCCTCTAATTTCGCCAGAAGTAATGCAATCGCACTTTTTCTCTCACTCCCAACTGGGTACTCGGCTGCAAATGTAGCATGCCTTCCCTGGAAATGTCTTTCCAAATAACTCTTTTTGTTATTTGACAATTTTTCATTACAAAGCAAACATGCAGGCAATCCTTCCGCATTGGCAATGAAAGCAAATGATTCGGTCCAAGAACTATTAAGTCCATGGAAGGTCGAAAGTATCAGTTATATAATCATAGAATAATAAGTGACATGGACCTTATTCCCCTAGTGGCCATCTTGGTTCTTCTAACAGTAGCTGGTGGGTTAAACTAAATGTAGGATTCCCAAAAAAGGTTCCCCCATCCAGCTAGTGTTCTCCATCAAAATGGCCACTAGGTGCAAAAAGCCCATTGGCTGTGGGATGGGTCTTTTGCTTTTGGTATACGGTTAAGTCATGAGGGGGGGGGGGGTCGGGGGGCGGCAGAGGTGAGAGATTTACAGACTGCAAAGACCTTGAAGTTCTTCCAGGTAGTCTGGGTCATACTGATTTTGTGTACGTAAAAGATAAATCCTATACAAATGAGGATACAAGTCAAGGAGAGCATGGGGAAGAAGACGTATTAGGATTCTTTACCAGTAATGTTTTCATAGCGTTGCCTTTGACTTTGTTACCTTGCTGATGTGAGCTTATTGGCCATTGCGATTGGTTGCATCTAATTTCCCAATTTTCTTAAATACTAACGCATCTGCATGATCATCTGTGTAATATTAACCTTCTAGATTAATTAATACCAACATTCTCCTCCGAAAAATGTTAGGCAGGCAAAAATGAACGCGTGTCATAGGATTGAATAATTGCTGTGCTCGGCTCATCTTGCGCTCGTTTTGTTCAATGTCCTCTTCCTGGCAAACGCGTAAGGTTTTGGAGTAGACAGCTGAAAACACATAGCTGAAAACACAATTGTAATGTTCCGCATACCGTACATGTATTTTGGTGGTATTTCATCTCAAAAATACACTGGAAAAAAACAATGTTTTTGAGGGTTTCTGTGGCAGGGAACCTCTAAGAGATATATTGGATGTTGTTGTGTTTTAGTTTGATACGGAAAATACATGAGAGCAAGTGATACATTTGCAGGGTGCAATCGATTCATCGAGTACTTTTTTTTATCAGTGTGAAGCTTACATGCAGAGACGTTTGAGTTTGAAAGTCTGAATCTTCAGGATAAGCAGTTGTTTACATCAGCCGCCTTTTGAAAAACTCGCTTGACTCATCTCTCTTTTGTTTGATAATCCAGCTGGCAGATTATGCAGATCATGGTTTCAAAATAAAGTGCTTATCTCTGTCATTGTGCCAATGATCTTTTATGTGAATAAATCTTGACTTTTGTGAAAGTCCTGTGACTGCAGTACACTTTCCGAGGCATTCTTGCCATCGGTTACAAATGTGGGGTTCGGTCCGCTGAGACCCATCCAGGCCAACGTGACATAATGCAGATGACACATGGTGTGTTCAGACTGTCTTTGTGCCATGACCTGGGCACTGCCAGTCCATTGTCACCACTGCTATTTTAATCCGTCTGATTTACACGCATACATGCACACGCACACACACGCACACGCACGCACACACACACACACACACACACACACACACACACACACACACACACACACACACAACACACACACACACACACACACACACACACACACACACACACACACACACACACACACACACACACACACACACACACAGTTACACAGAAACAAACGCACACAGAAATGCAGCCACCCACACCCATGCACACTCACAGACAAATACGCACATGCACCCACACACATGCACACACACACTAAAAGAAAAGCACATACACACATGCAAACACACACACACGCACACGCGCGAACGCACACACACGCACGCGCGCACGCACACACACACACCCATAGCAACAGACCCATAGCAGCAGCTGTGATCGCGGGCCCAGCAGAGCCATCTTTCATGTGGCTCCGGGCTCTATCCCCTGACACCTGGCTGGGTCAGCGATGCATTGCGTCCCGAGGCCCCATTGACCAGCATCGTGTGATCACCTGCTGCAGCTCTGCCTTCCTACCGAAGGACATCCTCAACATCCCCAACAGAAGCACTGCCCTGTCTTCAAGGTTTTTGAAAACAGGTCCCGATATGTCTCATCGCCACTCGCAAACTTGATTTGCCACACTGAGTGATCTGGGTGAAAGCGTCTGCTGATGAAATAGGAGAAGCCTGCGCTGCTTAATGGGCTTGTCATGTTCTGCCAGAGCCAATCCAAGAATTAAGATTCATGATCGCAGCCACAAGCCACAGATAAATAATATATTGTGTTCACTCGTGGCTGTGAGTCACTCACTTTGTCAGAGTATGAGGCAATATTGATTCTGTGGATATTGACTGGGCAATTGTTGACCCCACAGTCGTTACCCCAATAAGATAGAAATTTATGTTATTTAATTTTTGTACCATCCGATCAATATGAGATTACTATTGTATATATAAATAACATGTAGAAATTGCTTTTAGTTCAACCAATGTGGGACAATCGGGATTTGATCGACCTCTAGACTTTTCTCTTCCAGTTTTGCGATAGTTTTGGAAAATAAATACATTTTTGAAAAATGAAAACGTATACATCAATAATCTTGTGTTGTATCATTCTGTTAATCAATGACACTGTAAATGAATCCAACAAGGCAGACGGGGTGTTGCAACCCGGGCATTCAGTTTAGATGTGACAATAAATCGACCAATCGCAGGCGGCCTTCTTGGCTTCAGATGATCACAGTGTCACGGAGACTCCAGTGGCAGTGGCAGGCTCTGTCTGTCACTACTGCCTTTGCATGCCCTTGCCTTAAATAAATGTGTTTTTCATGGTTCAAAAACACACACACACACACAACACACACACACACACACACACACACACACACACACACACACACACACACACACACACACACACACACACACACACACACACACACACCTCACATACCTCACATGTCTACGAGGGGATTTATGGGGATAATATCCGTATCACGTTCAACGATAGACACAAAGATGTAAAATGAGGGAGAGGGAGAAATCCTAAGAGTCACTTTTCAGTACATACGCTGAGGTCAAGTCTGGATGCGATCATGTGACCGTATCCCTTTTCCAATATGTACGACACACAAACAGCCAATATGTGAATATATAAATCATGTCTGTTGCTTTGTCCCCCCTATGCCAGCTGCTCTCTAGCTTTGTGACACTATGTCATCGCTGCTCCACCCATCATGCATGAGCGGTAGTTGTTCAAGCATTCATTTGATGTAAACTAAAAGAGTAAGGTGTGCAGTAATAGCTTTTTTTCCAATGAATTATGTATATCCACCATGGCTCAATTTGCAAACTTTCCCATTTGGCTGTCAACCCTCACAATGAGTTAGTGCCTTCTCTGAGGAACTGCATGACAGTGATGTTCAGGCTGCAGGTATTCAATTATTTGTATATGCAAGCTGCTCGAGAACGGCAGACAGTGTTGACTCCTTTCAGTGGTAAACGTTTGCTTCCTTCCTCTCGTGATGAGCTTTGGATTTTTGATGTGCAGCGTTTACATGAGTCTTAACCATTTGATTAGTTCCTTTAATGAATGGACAGATCCTAGCAAGCGGCCATATGGTCCAATATTACGACAATTCCCCTCCTTTCTTCCCGTGGTTTGAAGCTTGTTCCCATGTCGTCACAAAGGCTTTGTAATGTGGAGAACAGGGTCCCCGTTAAAAGATATCTGCCTTACCATGTTTCCCTTCCCTGACGTGCAGCAGGCCAGTGGTTTCACTGCAACACTGGAGAGGACAAAAACGCGTTAGGTTAATTTTGGACCGGACCTCCACTTCAAGCTGCTGTAGCTTTGATTCAGCAGCTGCAGCTCGCCGTGCAGTGAGGAGGGGGTAACTAAGCTATGCAGTGTCCCTTGGGGGATCCGAACAATGTAAGTTTACGTTATTATAAACGTACTTGTTAACAAATATAGGAAGTCCTGGCCCAGCTTTGGAGTCTGGAGTAGCACCTTCTGTGGCCCATTAAATCATATAAGCCATAAGTCTGAGCTCTATTTCTGGCATCCTGTTCATGTCGTACTCCTCCTTTGCAGTGTCAGACACTGTCAAGAATCATCTTCACGCTTGCTTGAAGCTTTCCTTTGTCAGAGGCATGGTTTGGCCTTTCAAACATTTATCACCCCAACGTTTTGGGTCTCTTCCCCAGAGCGTGAAGCATCTAGGTGGTGGTCCCGTGCATGAGTCACATGTGCTCCCTGCATAGGGATGATATTCTGGCTATTGGAACCAACATGGCATGCAGTTTTAAGGAATTTGAAAAGTTCTCATATCTTTTGAAAGATAATATAATGGTACCTAATAATAATTATTAAACGGCTCCGTTCCAACAAGGCCGTGCATTGCATCAGTTTGCCTCTCATCATGCTAAAGGAAACTCCTTAAGTTTGGCAAGGCAATCAGCAAGGTGCATCCATCGTTCATTGCCGTGTTTATTAACATTACAGACAGCCATTCGAGGAAGAAAGAAATCTTTTCCTTCCAATGTGAGGAAGATTTTGTTTTCTCTGAAGCAAAAAGTGAGATTTGTATTCTGCGGATCGTTTTTGAGATTAACTGGAACCTCAGGGCAAGTCTTGTAAAAATGAAACCACAGTTAAATGAGGACTCCCTTGTAACCCTCCACTGAATAATTAATATCCAAGTATTCTCTCTTCGTATAGACGCTCATCCTCAAGTTAAGCCCCTCTCCATCGGTCATGAAAGAAACAAACAGAGCGAGGTGCGATCACCTTCTCCTCAGGTCCGTTCCACATTCCCACTTCTTTGAAGGCTAATAATCTGTCGTTTTTAAGAACCTAGATGGGGACCAGTTGCAAAACGTCAGTTTGTCCCTGAGCCATACCGCCCCCAGGTTTCTCTGTGGTGAAATCTCTTCCCGTTTGAAGTCTGTCCTCTCCCTGGGCCGCTCCGGCACGCGCCCCTCTAGAGAGGGCAACGCCTGTGGGCATACCGATTCTTTGCGGATCCTGATCAAATGGCGGAGCACACGCCTGTGGGCATACCGATTCTTTGCGGATCCTGATCAAATGGCGGAGCGGTGACCGGTGTGGTGTGTGATCAGGGGGGGGGGGATTCATTTCTTAATACCTTACCCCTCGCCTCTTAACCACCTCGAGGCGGGAAGACGTCCCGAGCGGGACCGGATACAGCCGCCGCCGCCGCCGCCCCGGGCCTCCAGGGCTGGATTGATCTGGGAAGTGATGGGGGGGGCTTCTCCGTGTCCTTCTCTTCTCTTTCCCCTCGCCCACGCACCTCTCTTTGAGCGGCATCCCAAATTCAAAAAAGAACAAATGCTAAACTTGGATCAAAGGGAGCAGAAAGGGACGGCTTCTAGGGGGATCACAGAGAAGTGAGGGAGGAGCAGGGGGATTTATCGTCCGAGGAGGGCTGTAAAGGGGGGGGGCCGTGAAGGGGGCAGGCCGGGACGCTGGTGTTTTCAGGAGGGATATAAAATCAGAGGATGAGTATAGCAGTGTTGGGTGGAGGAGCTTAGAGGCCGCCAGTTATGTGCAACGCAGATGATGATGTGCTTCTGTCGACATCATTCTGTGAGCGGCGTTCCCCGCAGCCTGCCACCGCTGCCGAGGCTGCCTCTGTGGCCTGCTTCTCAGATGAATCATGCCTACTATGCCTGTGTTGTGTACCAAGCTGTATTGTAAGAGTAATGTATGAATCTGGGGCTCCTGCTGCGCCGCCCGCACACTTTTTTTTTTACCTACGAGATGAAATAAAGAACTTTTCCCATTTCTTTTTTGATGCTCTTCATTCTAACTTTCGGCTGCTGTCATCTGTTAAACGTCATACTTTTGGGTGCTTTTTCACACACACACACACACACACACGCGCCACGCACACACGACGCACGCGCGCGCACACACACACACACACACACACACACACACACACACACACACACACACACACCACACACACACACACACACACACACACACACACACACACACACGCGCACACACGGACACACGCACGCACACACACGCACACACACACACACGCGCACACACGGACACACGCACGCACACGAGGACATTGATGTAAGACACCGACACACACATACACAGACACCACACAAATACACCCACGTACACAGAAACGCACGTGCACACAGCTAAGCATTCTATTGACCAGTGAGAAAGCTGTGTTGCTTATAATCTCTTTGATCTTTTTATATTTTTTCTTAAGCAACACATGCGGTCCTCTGATGTAGCGACCTAGCGCTGGGCTAGCTCTGTGCTACCGCCAGAAATCCATTGAAGTGTCCCTTCAACTCAAATCCTATGTTACCCAGCAGCAGTTACACTTCTGTGAGTGGAGGCTGGAAACTCACAGGCAGACTTAGAAAATGATCACAGCTTCCAAAGCTTAGAACCAATCATATTTGTAAATATATATTTATATACATAAATACAAATTGTGTGTGTGATTAATGTTGAATGATATGGAACAAAAAACGAAACCAATTGAATCCAAAGCCCATGGCTCTCCGATGGGATTGTGTCTGCTGTCTCTCCTGTGATGCAACGGGGAAGGCGGGTAGAGGGAGTAGAGTGGGTGGGGGTGGCAGAAGCAGTCGTTGCTTCATTGCACACCTTGCTTTTTACTCATTAGAACTGACAACTGACCTTCACCTTACCCTCGCTGTGTCTGTGTCTGTGTGTGTGTCTCTTTATGTCTATGTGTTTGCGTGTGTCTGCCTGTGCGTGTGTTCGTCTGCGTTAGTGTGTTATTGATTCTTGCGGTTTGTGTGTGCATATATCTCTTTGCGCACTCCTCCATGTGTGTGTGTGTGTAAGACGAAGCCAAAGCTTAGACAGTGTGCAGGGGAAGGGACTAGGCTCGATCCAGGGTGTGGAAGACCCCCTTTGCAGCTTGGTTTCACTGAGCCTCAGCACACATGACGTCCCAACAGCTTCATCCATTATTCAGCCAGAGAAGTTATGTACACCACTCACTGTTGAAGCACAGCAAAGGTCAACACACTATAACATGACGTGTGTGTGTGTGTCTGTTTGGGTGTGGGTGTGGGTGTGTGTCTGTGACTGTGTCGGGTGTTTGTCTATCACTCTACGTGTGTGTGGTTATGTCTGTGAGTTTGTGATGTGTTATGTGTGTGTCTGTCTGTCTCTCTGTGTGTGTGTAGTTGTGTGTGTGGGGGGGGGAGCATTGCATGGTTCTTGTTGTGCCCCAGGTGGCCACATCCTTGGGGGAAGGGTCTCCACCCACCACGGCTCTGGAGATGTCTGGCCCTCCTGGCATTTATGGCTATTGATCTGCAACGGATCGGGTCTGCAGGGCACTGCAACTTGCGCAAAGTTTATCTCTGTGCTTTTGCTGTGCCGGCATCACATTGGTCATTAAGGTTATAGGAACAAAAATATAGGCTCAACTTAGACCAATGGCTATGCAGACATTGGAGTGTAGCTTGTTTTTTTAAGGTTCAGGCAAGTTGGCACATTTTCTGATTGCTAATGTTTATATAATATAATATATATAATAACAATGAAAGACGAGAGCATGAAAGGGGTTCTGCTAGCTTGGGTAGTCGTTTCAGCAGCACAATCAAGGGGTTTCCCCAGCATATCCAACATGAAGCTGTGTGTGGTTCCCCCCATGAGGCTGTTCTGCCGATAATCAAGTCAGGGTTGTACCACGCGCGTAGATTAACACACAGCCACACAATACATTTGCTAAGCTGCATTTACCTCTCAAGACAGAGGTATGTCTCAGTAACAAGAAAATTAGTACACCCACACACCCACGCACACCCACAAAGTCAACTGAGCTGCTTAAAATGTTCAACTTAATTTAACCTCTTCTGCATCTGATGCACAATATTGTGGGAACAGCTTTGAGGCAGTCTTGTTATTTTCCACCTTGCAGCAGCCAAGATAAACATACTTTGAAATTGTAAGCCTATATTTTTCCAATGCAGTGATGGTGTTTGATAGCATCGACTTTCAGTCAGCAGTGGGGAGCTGCACGGCCAAAGTGTCATGACCACTTCGTCCCACGTTTGCTCCTGAGTTTCTTTGGCAGAGCCTACAACTGCACTTATCAAACATCAGGGATAAAGGAAAGGCTATGCTGGCTGTAGAAATAAGGAAAAGGTATATTATAAGCAGATATGATATGATGGGTGGGTCGTATTTCCAATGAGAGACACACACATTATAGATGGCGGCCTATGCAGCCGCTCTATCCTACAGCACTGCCCAATGCACACATCCCAACCCATCCATTGAAACCTATTACATTAAACACTGAACACAACCTAAAATCTTTGTGCGTGTTTTGTTTGTCTAAAAAGTGATGCGGTGCTCCGTGGCTCGTCTGGTGTTAGCTATGCCGTAACCGAACCAATCTGAAAGCCACTGACCACCTCCACACAGCAATTACTCTTGATATGGTTCTTTCGCTTTTTGTAGCGTTACTCAAATGTAACATATATCTTTTAACCAATTTAACCGTTCAGAAATGAATTGGGGAACAAACAACGCTGTTAACCAAATGCCCCCGTCCCTAGCTCTGTTGTAAAATGTTACATGGGACCGCTGGGAAGGAGCATGGTGGCTCGGCGCCACTATGGCACCGTTTGGGGAGAACCCTGCTGTTAACACGCAGGACAAATGGGCCGGCCGGCTGCCTGGGACCTATCTGAAGAAAAGGGCCAGAGCTTTTTGGCGCAGGCGATAAATTATGTTTTTGGTTTTCTGTTCTTCTTGAATATAGTTGAGGAAATTTTACGGCTGAGTGCTTGGGTTACTAATTTGTCCCCTGAGGCGTCCTATAGGTTTCCATCGATTCCACGTATTAGTTTTCTTATGATTGTGATATTTTATACATGGCCTCGCACAAAATTCCAGTGGAACCAAAATAATATTGGTTCCGGTAAACCAATACCTTCACTCTCCTCCCTGGTGTCTTTTTAAATGGATCTGAAACAAGGTGAACCCCTTGTTTCAGATCCATTTCAAACTGAACAAAATTGTTGTGCGGAGAGTTTTAGGAGGGAGATGGGAGATGTTATCTCTGTGGTTACGACCCACAAACTATATTTGGTAGTCGTTGTTGAGTATAAAGAGCGTTTTTCGAAGAGCAATGTCATGAATGAAATGCAGCACTCACTGTGGCATTATACCATACTTGTGTCAGAGTAGCCTAACCCTCTTCCTCACGCTGACACCTTCATTCATCCTTCAATGTCACACAAAGAACACGGCTGTAGTTGGGAGCAGAGGAGAACAACATGCATAAACAGTTTGGCGGAGACTGGCAAAATCAGGATTTAACCCCAGTTCTATCTGAATTCCATTATTATTTAGTAACAGTGACAAGATGGAGATGACTCCGTTGACGATCATAGAAGACGGAGTAAGATATATGAAACACTTTTTCACCTTTGTCCCATTAAGTCATTGTGTTGTTTTTGTTGTGTAGTGTATTACCACTGATCCTTGTCTATCGTAACTAAGTATAGCCTCACTTGTCATTGCCAAAGTTATGCTGTCCCCCATAAGGCTAGCTATACATTTTTGAGAACGTGCATAACCAAGGCACACAGTGACTACAGTATATGATTGCAGGCATTTTTCATATGCGACCGCATATTGAACAAGATGTTATTACTTTTATACTTATTCATCCAAACCATATACATACCCTATCCAAAACTGCCTGAAAACCTTTTAATTAGAAAGAAATCTGTATTTCTGATCAATTTTGGTTCTAAAACACCACACTTAGCTGAGCGTATTGTCAGGCACCCACATGAACTCACTTTAGTGCTGCGGCTCTTTGATCCATCTGCTGAGAGGGACATGTGATGTGAGTCCCCAACTATATCATTGTTTTAATAGCATCAGGATGCTCCCGGGTACTGTTGCTTTGTGCCAGCTCTTTTCTCAGTGAGTGGAACTTAGTTGAACACCTTTCCCTAGGTTGTTATTGGTGGCTATTTGATGTTCTCCTTGAATCATTCTTTTTTGGTGGTGTTTTTCTCAGTGTAAAGCTCAAGTCCCATAGGTTAGAACTCTTTAACCATGAGAAAATAACAATTGTTATTACAACAACGATAGTTACATATCTATTTAGCCAAAACCTTTTGTTACCATCATATTTGAAAACATTGTTTTTTTAAGCAGAAATTAAAGAGAGTGATGGGTTCATCGTTTTTTTATTTTCAAAGTGGGCTTCATAATTGGAAAGTTGTGTGTGTGTGTGTGTGTGTGTGTGTGTGTGTGTGTGTGTGTTTGGGTGTGTTGAAGTGTGTAAGTTTGTTTTTGTGCGTTTGTCTGTGATTGTGCTTAGGTTTGTGTGTGTGTGTGTGTGTTTGTGTGTGCGTTTGTGTATGCGTGTGTGTGTGGGTGCGCGTTTGTGTATGTGTGTGTCTGGAATTATGTGTACGTTGGTTTTTGTGTGTGGCTTTCATTGATTTGTAAAAGCTTTTTCATGCAATAAGCACGCTATTAGACACCTAATTTGAGCACTCTGTCAGTTATAATGGGCTGTCTGGCTCAACAATTTAATGGAAAGTACACAGCTTCAAATGTACTTGTTAGGGCAGTCTGCATTGCTTAAGCACAAAAAATAAATACACAGAATGATAACGGAATAACTAGGAAATACTTGTTCATCATTCAGCACACACATCCCTTAATGCATGATGAATATGGATGTGCATCATTTAAAGTGCTTTCACAAGTCTAGGGCTACTTGAGTGAAAAGGTTGTGACAGGACAGAATTTGCTCTTTGCAACTTTTCCGAACTCACGGAGATTGCAGATCTATCTTAGGGCCCTTTTCACAAAGTCTCTGCTGACATTTTTCCTAGCTGAGCTATTTGAATGACCCATCATCTGCAGCCAGGAAGGCTCCGCTGAGACAGGGTTGCAATCTGCATTCGGCCCTCTGCTCCGTCGACGGAGAAGAGCGTTATCTTATCCTAGGTAGGCCTAGACGAATGTTGTTGTTGGTTTTTTTACACAGTTGAGGTGTGTGGGAATAATAGGCTTATTCACTATCTGATTTGTCAAATAGGGGTTTGAAAGGTTCAGTTCTAACGTTACAGTGCATCAATTAATTATATTTGGAAAAGTGTTGCGTTATGGACAAAAAGACTAACTGCAACTACTATTTTTTTTCCAGGGTTCACTTGTGTGCGTACAGTTTTCGCCGAGACGCCGAGATCGTTTATTGGCCTGAGGCATGTGCCACCGCGACCACTGACATACCATATGCCGTTCAGGAACGGTAACTGCCGTTCTGGAATGGCACATGCCGTTCTGAAATGGTAAACTGCCATTCTGAAACGGTAACTACCGTTTTGAAACGGTAATTGCCGTTCTGAAACTGTAACTACTGTTCTGGAACGGCGACTGCACGGCACATGCTGTTCTGAAACTGTAACTGCCGTTCCCAACAATGGTATGTGACACCAGCACAACTCTGTATAATTTCAAGACAGGTCTTGCCGTAAATGTCAAGCTATATATATATTTGGTCTTTATTGACACTATATCACAACATAACACCGTAAATAAAGGAATTTATACGTTTCCGTGCTATTGTTAGGATATTTCCGATCTGTTTGTTGATGCTTTTGTAATGACAGATGCTTTTGAAAACAGCCGGACTTGCTCCGGCGACGGTAGTTGGCTATAGCGCTATAGTCTATTGCTGTGTTCCAATATACATACTATCCGAAATTCCGAAGTCATTATACTTAGTTTGAGTACGTAGGGCGTTGCAATTAAGATCAGGGCAAAAAGAAGTGTACTAAAGGACCCGGATAATATACTCAAAACGGTCAAACTGCGGAGTGTGGATTACTTTTCGTGCTCTACGGCAGCCATCTTAACTACGTAGCGGAAAAGGCGGACCCAGCTGAGCCAACGTTGGCGCATTTTCTTCCAATAGACAAGTTTTTGAGCCGTTTCCGCTCTACTTCCTGAACTTCTTCCGTCGAATGCAATCCACTTCCGTTCTGGCGGGCTGGGCCATCTGTGCTGGCCTAGTTAACCTGAAGAGTCCACTTATCAGAGTGCCTTGTGAGGTTTAGAATCTTGCCTTATGTCCCAGTCTAACACCCAGCCATGTTGTTCATTAAATACAGATAAACACAATAAGTACTGCATGCATTGTATTTTTTTTTAATATTATATATGAATATTTTTATAGTGATGTAATTGTGTGGGCTTTTGTATTTTACTTTTTAAATACCTTTTAGAATTTAACATGTGATCTTTCTTGTTGAAGCCATTTCTTTAGTTTCCTCAAAACAATGAATTAATCCAGTGTTATTTATCTACAGTATGAGCTTGCTATGAATGATAAACTGTGTTAACAGAAATTGTAACCCTCTAAGGAACATAAGGCCTATCATTCATGATGTAGTAGTTCAGTGCAATAATGAAAATTAAAATTAAATTACATCAAACTTTATTTTACTCAAACAGTGTACAGGCACATTGATATATTGCAAAGCACAAAGAGATCATGTAAATTGTGCATTATGTAAATAAAGTTCATCTGTTGGCTCCTGTGGGCATGACCTTAATAAGGCAGTTTATATCATTTTTAAAAATGCTGCGATATTTACTGCAGAACTGTAACCTTCCCTCGACAAAATCATCAACAATTTTCGCCATCAATTTTTAACGCCATCTCCAGTCAAAGTGGTAGAACCGTGATCCCAGGCTAGCATCGAAATCGCTGTGTTTTCACCGGCAGACGCTGCGCAAACCACTTCCGGCGGAAATGAAATGCATTTTTGTAGCGTTATGGCGGCGCCCCGTGGGTTTCGCGCGTAAACTTGTCTATAGGTCCATGCATTTTCCACATAGCCTGCATTAATGGTGCACTAACCGGAAACTACGATCGCCACTTCGGCCGCGGCTCCTGCCCCACAATAAACATCCCGCTTTGAACGGTGAACTCTTTACACATAGTAGTTATAAAAAGCTATTAAAACTACAAAATGACCACATTAATGCAGGCTAAGTCTCTGCGAAAACTGTACGCACACAGGTGAACCCTGGAAAAAACTAGTAGTTGCAGTTTGTCTTTTTGTCCATAACGCAACACTTTTCCAATCGAGTGACTGTCAATAACAATGCGGGCCAACATCTCAATTTGCGGGACGTGTACAAAGTCATGGAAATGCGGGACTGTCCCGCACAAAGCGGGACATCTGGTCACCCTATATGTCAGTGGTCGCGGTGTGCACATGCCACAGGCCAATAAACAATCTCGACCCTACTGGTTTTCTTTGCAAATGAACAGTTTCCAGTTTCCCCGCACTTGTATTGTAAAGCAGCCCTGGCTACAGTGCTGATTGGTCAGTACCTTGGTCATGTGACTGACCACGTGAATTCCTCCCACCCCTTCAGGTGACCACCCTGGTGAACACCAGCAACAAAGGCCCGTCGGGGAAGAAGAAGGGGCGCTCCAAGAAAGGCCCACGTGCTGGCCGTGTCCGTGGAGCAGGCCACCCAGAACTTCCTGGAGAAGGGCGAGCAGATCGCTAAAGACAGCCAGGACCTGAAGGAGGAGCTCATCGCTGCCGTGGAGGACGTCCGCAAGCAAGGTGCGGAGCTGCGTTCACCTCATTGGATAGAAGTTAGAAGGAGGTACTGACTTGGCCTCTGCCACCTGTAGCATTATGTTGCAGTCAGATAGTCCAAAAGATTATGTCCTTTCCTAACCTATTTTCCTTGACCTCGACTGAAAATGTCATGAGGTCAAGGAATATGTGAAGGAGAATTCAGAAGGACTTCACACTGGGCTAAGTCAGTATGCTACGGCGATGTAATGTAATGGACTGGGGTCTCTCCTGGTTTAAACTATAATGTTCAGAAAATGGACTTCTAAAAGCACTTCTTAGATACCTTGCCCGTTCTAACTGTACTGTTTTACGCAGGCTATACAAACGTGGTGAAACACGGTGAATAATTATACTATATTGCTACGTTTGGAATTGAAATTAAAAAAAGGAATATGGGCTACCAGTTATAAAAGGGAAACAAAATAGTTGTAACATTGATAAAGTTTGCTCATGCTCACACACCTGTCTACTTATATTCAAAATAAATTCAAAGTATAATCATGAATTAATGAATCTATAAATTCCCCAAATAACAAAAGATCACGTGTTTTGCTTTGAAACATTCAGTGAGATTATTGACTCAATGCTGGACTTTGATTCTATGGAGCTCACAATCGGTGCTGAATGATGGATGAGTGATGTCCCTGTCTCTGCCCCATAGCAGCTGTTGGCCATAAAGTCCTCCTCTTGGCTCCCGCTGAGGCTGACGTCAGGGGGTTTCTTGAGCAGCATATAAACAAATTGGTGGAAAGCAATCTCCTTTAACTCCAACATAATCAGTGCAACGATACTGAGTCGATGACCCGATAAGTAAATCACCTTCTTAATGTGTGCACCAATAGCAAGAAGAGACCACTGTATGTCAACGACCTATACACACTTCCATAGGGTCTGGTTGGGTCTGCTACAAACTACATTGTTTCAAAAAGGAACGTGAACTGTTAAAAATGGTCATAATTATTATGTATTAGGGGATAAATATTCCTAGCCTTTTTTCTTTTTCTGCTTACACCGTTCTTATACTATCCCAACAATAAGCATTATTGTATCTACTAGTGATATTGGAAGCTGAAATATACTCCCAACCACAATGAATCAGTTGAATACCCCCATGAACGGCCCCATAAAGCGCCTACCTATGAAGAGGTTATCAAAACTCGCGCTTAGATTGAAAGAATAAAGAGATCAGATTTGCTGCATTGATGTGATCATTATGTCCAAAAAGCTTGCACTAAATTGAACTGGTTCCACATCACTCGGTGTAGGATTTCATTATATGTATCAATTGCCACATGTTCAGCATTCTACAGCTCATGTTAGATGAGCATGAAATACAATTTAGCCAGGAGGAACATGTCCTCAGTTCTGGTTGTTAAGCTTGTCCCGAATGGCTGCATGTTTGGGTGATGGAGTGAACACGCGCCACAGTGATGGGGCCAGTGTGTATGCGTGGTTGGTTTTGAAGCAGACAGCGACAGGTTAAAGAGAGACGGGAGCAGAGATAGAAGAGTCGATTAACAGTCCCTGAATAATACCCAGTACTTCAAGCTCTGCGTCTATGCTTGAACACTCGTAAATGTAAAGAGCCTGATTTCCCTGGTTCTCCACACATTGTTAAAGACGAGTATCATTCTGTGCTTGTTGTTGTTGTTGTTCTAAAAGGCGATCAGCTAGTTTATGTAAGAGTCGGGGCAGTGTACCATTTCAAGTGCTTCTTATCACTTTTATGACGCCTTTACTTTTGAGATAAAACGAAATTCACCAATGCCTTAAGTCGATGGGGCTTCACTTGAATGAAACGTGTCCTCACAATAGATGTTTTTTCTGTTCAGTTACCCCATGTCAGCATAAAGTGTGGTGCTAGGCACATGTTGTTCCGACTTTTTATAATGCACTGTCAGCTCCAGTTTGCCACCAGTACCATAGATGGCAGCCTTTGACAATACAGCACAGAGTGCTTCTCTTCAACCATGAAATAGATTAGCAGTGACATGGCTTGTCTAAAACAGAGAGTACCTCCAAACAGACATTTTTCAACTGTTCACTGATGGAAAGACAAACACAGTGCTGTTGTTTTTCCGTCTCCTTCAAAAAAAAAAGAAACGTAGAAAAAAAAGGCTAGTCTAGATGATTCAAAGTCTTTCAAAGACTTTTCAATAACCCAAACTGCACGCAACAAAGACAGAGCGCAGTACTCTGCTCTGGTCTCTATATCTGTATATGCCATGTGCATTTATTATTTTATGAGCTACCTAGGGGAACGAACAAGCCTATTTCCATTAAGGTTTTTATTGCTGACATCGCCGATGTAGAATAAAGCAAGTGCTTTCACGGTAAGGTGAGATTGCCCAACTCAATCAAAACTTCCAGTGTAAGTGTTCCAGTGTAAGGGTAGGTGACGGATGGCTCTGTGGCTTGAAGAGCAATTCAACCCAAAACCTTTTTTCTTTTGTTCTAAATGTGGTAATATGTCAATATGGTCGTCAAAATAGTTATCTATGCCATTTAATCACTGTTGACAAAATTAGGCTGTAATTTATAGCATCGTAACAAATACAAAATAAAAAGTACAATCCTATGTTTTCCCCAAAATGCTTTGTGACCGTTCCACTCAGCTTGAAGCGTAGGTAAAAGTATTTTTTGTGACGTTTGTCAAAGTGCCTTTTCCGAGGCCCTTCGTCTAACTCCACATTGTGTGGATAGTGAAGTTGGGTCTGAGCAGCGGTTTATATAATGTCCAGGGCCTGGACACCTATAGAATAATGCTACAGTGGGTGGCACATTTCATATAAAACACAGCTCATTATAGCGCTCGTACACAACAACTACGATGTAAAAAAAGTATTATGGCGTGGGTCGTAACCATGGGGATAACACACCCCCACCTCCTTCATGAAGCTCTCTCCTTTTTTTATCTCATAGTGTTCGAATTCCAGCTGAAGCAGTGGGTTCACTGACACTTTAAGCTACTTTTTACGCAATAAAAATACTATGCAGGAAGTAGATCCCTGATTGTTGAATTAGACAATAATGAAACAATGTAAAAATGCATTGTTTTATTTTATTAGTCCTCTCCTAAACCTAGCCTCAGCAAGCCAATTAGAGCCCAGCAAACTGTTTTTGTATTATTGTTTTAGGATATTACTCAACAATACATGAAATAGTATCCAATGGCAGAAAATAGAATTGTAAGCTTGTGGGGTAATGGCTTCCTAAATCCTCTGATTTCGTGGCTCACCTTCTCATTTCCGGACCATGTTCGACAACAGTGCTCCTGTACTTCAGGCTTGCCAGACACTAATCAACTCATCAGACACTTTTCCTGACCTGATTGAATTATATATTCTGTTGTCATACTGCACAGCCATGCCGCGCCCTCAGCCGTTAGTCCTGGGTGGCTTCTACACTGGGTACTGCTTCACTAACATTCGGGGGAAACGTGTCTGTGTGGGTGTGTGGGTGTGTCTGTGGTTATATCTCTTGGTGTCAGCCAGTTTGTATTTCTTTGAGAGTGTGTGTGCGTGTGCATATGTCTTTGTGTGTGTGTGTGTGTGTGTGTGTGTGTGTGTTGTGTGTGTGTGTGTTTGTGTGTGTGTGTGTGTGTGTGCTGTGTCTGTGCATGTGTTTGTGTGTGTGTGTGTCTGTGTGCATGTGTTTGTGTGTGTGTGTGTGCCTGCACACACAAATAATTCCAACAACAACACATGTTGATTGTCGTGCTCCCAAACAAGTAAACAAGTGAGCCCGTCATCAGGCCTTGCTCGATCGGGAGCTGTGTATGGGGGGATGGGGGCAGTGTCTGGGGAAGATGGGGGAAGCGTCCCGCGGGGGAGGGTCCCGCGGGACGCTCATCATCAATCGAACAATACGTGTTCAGAAACGCCGCCACTCTCTGAAGCTCCGCATTGAGGTTTCGACCGGAATGGTTCGAAGGCAGACACAGACAGACAGACAGACAGACAGACAGACAGACAGACAGACAGACAGACAGACAGACAGACAGACAGACAGACAGACAGACAGACAGACAGACAGACACGCACACAGACAGACACGCACACAGACAGACACGCACACAGAGACAGAGACAGGCAGGCAGCTCATTACACTAGCGTCTGTGCGGGGGGCCTTGTGTTGTGGGCTGACGGGGGTCCCTGCTGTGCCTCTCCCCAGGAGAGACCATGCGCGTGGCCTCATCGGAGTTCGCCGACGACCCCTGCTCCTCGGTGAAGCGCGGCACCATGGTGAGGGCGGCCCGCGCGCTCCTCTCGGCCGTCACCCGCCTGCTCATCCTGGCCGACATGGCCGACGTCATGAGGCTGCTGGCGCACCTGAAGATAGTGAGTACCACCACGTCTTCCTCGTCACCATAGTCGTCGTGGATTCATCACCGTGTGCGCCGTCGTTATCCTCATCATACTGATCGCCGTCATCATAGTCACTGTCGTCATTACCAGTATCTTTTTTTCATGATCATTACAATCATAGTTGTTGTCATCTGCATCGTCTTCATCATCATCTGAGAGACAGGAGAGCAGGTTGGAGAAGAGCGGGAGAGACGTGTAGAATAGGACCACAGGTGGGAATCAAACCCGGAGCGCCCCCATTATCAACCTATTTATCACATAACTGTCTTCCTCAACTGCATACTTTTCATTGCCTTAATCATCATTATCTTCATCACCATCATCATGTTTGTCCACCTCAAAGTAGCCGGTTCATCACGAGGTAGGAAGGTTTCTAAATGGAACCATCTGTGATGATCACTTCCCTTAGAGCTCATTCGTAGACACAAAGTACATTGTAATTGAGTGTACACCAACTGCAGTATACCTTTTTGTACACAGACTATATTTTCTTTATAAATACCACAGTATGTTTAGTGCACACAAACTATAATATACTTTAGTGTAGACAAACTACAGGATACTTTGGTGGACACAAACTACAGTATACTATAGTGTACAAAACTACAGTATACTTTAATGTACACCAACTACAGTATACTTTTAGTGTGCAAACTTCATTGTCTCTTCCCACGCCTCCCCACACCGCTGCACCGAACACGATGCAGACGCTCCCGCTGGTTCAGAGATAAGGAACCCGGGGGAGAGAGGGCTTGATTTGACATCTGCTGCAGTGTTGCCTTCCTAATACTTTAACACAAGACTTAGCGTATTCATCAGACGAGTCATCTCAGCACAACTCTACATTTCCATCTGTCTGCATGTGTAGTATAGTATTGCATTGGGTGGATGGGATATCATCTTGGAAATGTTTTATATATCCTTAGATCATATCATATCCTTATACCATCATTTACAATGTATTCATTACTAGTCTTACACATCAGATTTAAGATTAATCTATTGTGTAGCAGGCAAGCTCTAATCTGGGGAAACGAGGCCTTTTACTTTATTCCGCTTCACATTTGTTTCCAACAATTGTGTTGCTTGAGGCGGGGATCTGTAAGCGCGTAACTGGAGAACACAAAGTCGGCCAGCTGTAGTAACCTAGCAATAACTTACATAAATCCCCCAGGCTTCAACCACTTGCGCAAATGAGTTTGCTGCAGTAGGATATCTATCCAGCGAAACAGGAAACAAGGCATGACTCCGCCCCTTCAGCATCTTGTTTCCTCCTGAGGCTCTCTTCCGCCAGTCCCAGGACGGTCTTCTACAACATAGTATGACTGCTGGGATCCCAGATAATTCCGACTTGTCGACAGTAATTCAACACATGGGATAACTAGGGGTTATCTTGGATGAGTTAAGGCTCCAGGTGCTTCCACTTACCAGTCAAACTTGGATCTCATCTTGCTTACTTTAAAATAAAGTTTAACAGTCTACTCTGCATCACCACTGTAGTGGCTTTGGTTCATTATGTAGGACGTTGGGGGTGGAACCAGGCAGAGGAAAGGACATTCTGCGCTGTTTATTGGCCTCTGCAGTGTTATAGAACCAAGTTCATCCCAACCGTATGCCTGCATTTACATGTAGATTAGCCAAGGCGGAGCCGTTATAGTCTAGTATATATCTTTTAGCACTGGCCATCACACTGCCATTAGCTGGAGAGCTGCATTTGATAGCCGCCTCTTAATGAGTCTGAGAAATCTCATATTCCTTATATAGCATATATCACTTATGTTTGGTAGGCTAATCATAATGACACGCACATAAACACACACACAAACATACACGCGCGCGCTCGCACGTGCACACACACGCACGCACGCGCGCGCACCTACACAAATGTAACGGGTCTTATCTCAAACCAGTGGGTCCAATCCCTTCCTCTAAACCACTCACAAATAAATGCCTTCACTATCTTCACATGAAGAACTTCAGAATAAGAAGGAGGGTTTTTCTCTTCTAAAGTGTAATGACTTCTTTGTTACATACTGTGTGTTATAATGGAGGTGATCATTGTGTGTGTGTGTGTGTGTGTGTGTGTGTGTGTGTGTGTGTGTGTGTGTGTGTGTGTGTGTGCGTGCGTGCGTGTGTGTGTGTGTGTGCGTGTGCGTGTGTGTGTGTCTCCTGGCTGACAGGTGGAGGAGGCCCTGGAGGGAGTGAAGAATGCGACCAATGAGCAGGACCTAGCCAACCGTTTCAAAGAGTTTGGGAAGGAGATGGTGAAGCTCAACTATGTGGCAGCCCGCAGACAGCAGGTAACTTTGGGCTCACACCCCCTGTCCCTTGTTCATATCTGGTCCTTATGTTCTTGTCCCTTTATCCCGGTATGTATCTCTGGTTCTTTATCCCAGTCCCTTGTCCCCTTGTCCTTGTCACTGGTCCCTGTCTCTGATCCCTATCTCCTGGTCTTTGGTCCCTATCTCCTGGTCTTTGGTCCCTGTCTCCTGGTACCTCATTAAAGAAACAGGGACAGACACATGGATACACAGACACAGGAATGATGCAGACCATGGCAATACCAATGTGATAAGCAAATCAAAGCTTACTGTTTTCTATAGCTAAAGCTGATACAACAAAACCAGGGCCAAACCTGGCTCAGTGCAGGAACCTAATTCCCGTGGCCAGCTTGGGTATTTCCATGTAATCATTAGTATCACAATCTGAATGGATTAATACAATTTGGAAATACAATACAGTGCTTAACAAATTAAACATCCACACTACATTTTGGTCGCAGTTCCTTTGAAATCTTAGTATACAATTTTTAAAAATCTTTCTAAAAAAAAAAAATAACATACATTTTATACAATATATAGGATTTAGGACCTTATTTAGGATTTCATGAATAATATTCTGTATATCACTCCTGATTTGTAATACACAGCCTAAATGTCAAATGTCAAATAAAATCCAAGTTGCAGCTATGTTTCAACCAGCTTTGCAATTAATGCCAGCCAAAAAAGTCAATATTACCAACTGTTATGGGAAATTATGTTCAGAGCTGAGTACTTAAATTTATTGTGACATTTTTATCGATGACTGGCCTCTGAAATTGTGTTGTCGACCTTTAAAGCCAAGCCTACACGCTGAACATCAAACCACACTATTGTATATCTGTCAAATTTCCTTTTTTTGCACTATATTCCTCTTTATACCTCCAGTTGTTGCATCATCACTCCAGCTCCTTCGGTCTTTGCAAACAGCCACCTGCGCCAACATCCATCAGCGCCAACGGCTGTCTGTGCTAACATCTGTCTGGCCTGACACCTACTGGCATTGACATCTACCTGTCATCTACCACGTTCCAGCTCTAATGTCTTCCTGCTGCCCCCCCCAAACAGGAGCTGAAGGACCCCCAGTGTCGGGACGAGATGGCGGCGGCTCGCGGCGCACTGAAGAAGAACGCCACCATGCTCTACACCGCCTCGCAGGCCTTCCTGCGGCACCCGGACGTGGCGGCCACTCGCGCCAACCGCGACTACGTCTTCAAGCAGGTGCAGGAGGCCATCGCCGGCATCTCCAGCGCCGCCCAGGCCAACTCCCCCGTGGACGAGAAGCACGGGCACGCCGGCATCGGAGAGCTGGCCGCCGCCCTCAACGAGTTTGACGTGAGTCCGCCCACGCTCGCCGCACCACACACCTCTGTGTGCTTTATCCGGTCACTTGCGTTTGCATTCAACCTGCACTGTGTTAGTGCAACACTGCAGGTATTGAGCGCTTCAATGAAGTTATACCACTAGAACGTTTCTTTCTTCCTCCACTAGAAACACAACCATCCACGAGTGTGTCCATCCAGGGATGGTTTCCTCTATGAATCGTTTTATTGTGATCCACTCTTGCCCCCCTTCATAGGGAATTCTCCACTTTGCTGAGGGCTGAATGACAGAGTGCAGGTTAGGTCATTGGGAGGATTTTATTCAAAGCCACTTACAGCAAGCAAGCAGCAAGTGAAACTGAGGACATTCAAAGCATATCAATCATAATTGGTTTTGCATGAAAACAAAATGCATGAAACGAGCAGCTATTGGAATTAGTTAAATCAAGTGAATTCTTGTTTAGATCTCTTAATGCCTATAAGCTGTAGCAGAGCTAGAACATTTGTAAAATGTGTTTTCTACATAGGGTTGGGATAAAGTTAGCCTAATTTAAGGAAAGACAATCATTGTATTTGTTAATTGTTCTGCTGAATGATTGTTTAATAACCTCCTACTCGATACCTGTAATCCTTATTGAACTGAATGTGTTGAGGACTGTGCATTTGGTTGGTTAGTGGTTCTTGCTTCGTTGATTTGATTAATTAGTTCACACAAAAACAATTGCAGGAAATATATCCCACACCACCACACTAGATGCAGGCTGTTCTCTGTTCATGTATGCCTGTCTATGTTCTTGATGTTCTGTGTTATTGCCAGTGCTTGGGCCATGATATCCCACTTGGTGATCCTTTGCTTCCATCTAGTGGTCTTGAGGCGACGGTGAACAAGAAATACAGCACAAGCCTTCAGAGTCGAAGTGAACCATGTAGTGTTTGGCGCAGCAGGTGGCACTGTTTTCTCCCTGTTTGAGAGGTCTAGCTTTGGCTTGTGGCTGGAGGCCTGAGCCCTGCTGGGGCAGGAACCATGGAGGGCCTGCGCCGTGTAGTGACCTGGATTTGATTTCTACCTGTCGTCCTATGCATTATGTCTTTCCCTTTCCTGTCTGTAAATAACACAAAAGGATACAATTTTGAAAGAAGAAACCCCAGGTTGCCTCACACATGTGGATGACGTGTTAGAGAAGGGACTGGTTTAAATTGTAAGCTTGAAGTCAGCTAAAGCATTCAAGGTGTTTTGCGCCATAGCGTTACCGAGCATAGCAGGTGACCTCTAGGTTACGTCAACGCTGCCATGTTACCACATGACCATCAGGTTAACACCAGGTCACCTTATCGACAACCATAGCAATGCATATCATCCCAGTCAATACATCAGAAATGGATTCCATAGGCTCAACATACAGGGATCGATTCTATATGCATGTGTGTGATTTACATACCAACATTATTTTGGGGCTAATAAGGTGCAGCAAATAAAATCATGTAAATACAGATCTGGGTAATTTTCTGTCAAATATTAAGCTTTCTAAAATATTTTTTAAGATGATTATAGTCCCTATGAATCAACTGCTGATTCTGTTGGAGCACTTTGAAGTTAGAGGAGGAGAATTTGGCAGAGGACAGAGGAGCCAATTAGGGCTAAATCCTATAACACATTTTAAACCCAGTTAGACTAATTTGATATGGGGAGCTGGGTGCCTAAGCTGTCAAGACTGTTTAATAAGTCTCTTATTGTAAATATTAAGCTAACCGATAAAGACCTTGGAGGCTCATTATGAGCAGAGCAAGTGGCGGCTAAAGGAGAGGTTGCTATGTGCAGGGGGCAATAGTAAACAGCTAGTAGTGCAGAAATAAATGCGGGGTCCAATAGTAAGCAGCTGGTAGTGCAAAACTAAGATCAGGGTCCAATAGTAAACAGCTAGTACTAGTGAATAACTAAGATCAGGGTCCAATAGTAAACAGCTAGTACTAAGATCAGGGTCCAATAGTAAACAGCTAGTAGTGAATAACTAAGATCAGGGTCCAATAGTAAACAGCTAGTAGTGCAGAACTAAGTGCAGCGTCCAATAATAAACAGCTAGTATCACAGAGGTGTTTACTAGCATAGCTAACAAACCACAAGAGTGAGCTTCAATAGACGGTGTTCATACATAATATTATACTATCGTTTATCCAAAGCGTTTTACAAAGAGTGCCTACTTTGTTGTCCCCAGTGGGAAATTAAACCCTAACCCTAGAAGTGTATATGCCAATTAATTTATATATTTGCATAAACATATACTATGTGGCCATTTTACATGGCTATGCTAATTATTGTCCTAGTGATGCATAATTTAAACACCTCCACTGGAGGTGTTTAAATTATGCATCACTATGACCTCCACCCAGTTCGGATCAATAGCACCTTCAGACCCTGCAAGAATTGTATAGTTCAGATCTTTTTCTTAAGAAGCAGAGTTGAAAAGATAATGATTTGATTACTTTGAAAGCTATGTGTATGGGCGCTATTCATCTGGCTTTCAGGCGGGCACTTCAGTTTTGGGAGAAAATGTCCGTTGATTGGCCCAACCCAAAGACGCCAATTTTATGCCCCAGTGTTGCGCCGCTTTGATTGCAAACACAGTGAGCCTTCTCACTGATGACACTCAAATTGACTTCCAACTGTCTAACAACCAAGAAAACAAGAAATTACATTCATGATCATTGCTCATAAAAAAGACGCATATTGCGTTGTATTATACTTGCGTCACAATGTTTTATTTAGTTTCCAGTAAATATTTTAGTTTAAGATTGTATGATTATTCTTGGCTAAAATGCATGTTGTTTTAAAGCCCAATTTGGAAATAAAATAAATTGCTTTTTCGCATATCAGGGTCTATTTACTTAATTTAAATGTTTTTCTAAACTACAATATTGTGCAAACTGAGATAAATGACGCTACTTTATAGTTGTATAACTGTTTTGATTTGAGAAAATCAAGTTACTGCTACTCTACAATTCATAACTTATTTTATTGCCTTTTAATTTTGGAAGTAATTTATTTCAATGCAATTCAAAACTATTGATCCAATGCTGATGTGTCAGAAATGACAAATGGTTCCCAAACTTCCCAGTATGGATGCTAATCAATTCAAAAGATACCATTCAGAAAATAAATATAGGCCTACTGGATCAGGATGGACGGATTGATCACATCATCGCTGAGCCAGTAAACCTACAATTGAAATGGTAATCACCCCATTTAACATCCTGCATTTGATTGCATTTGCAACAATGAAGAATAAACACATGATTGCGCACATTCCAGATTCTTGAACATTCTACAATGAAGCCAACACATGGAGAAGCAGGTGATTCAATCCGTTGTGGAGCCCGTGCTCTGAGGAGGTTTAGGCTGTATTAGAAGTCCCAGTGCTTCCTGCTGTTTGTTACATTGAACACCTCATCTCCCCTAGAGGTTTTCCCATTACTGAACGCCACACCTTGTGGCGTCGAGAGGAGCCCGCTGGCAACATGGCGCAGGGCTCTGCAGTCGGTCTGCCTTTAGTGGAGATGCAGATCGAAGTCGAAGGGTTTTTCAAAGTGGGCAAGCCACACATTTGCACAATGAAAATCTCGAGCAAGGCAAAATCGACTAAAAACTAATATAAGCAGCAATATAAAAATATAAACCGGAAAGAAGTCTCTTGGTACAGTTTCAACTATCCAATATAGTCGGGCTATGATCTAACGAATGTGCTTGTGCTGAAGCCCGGAAGGGTCACTGCGATAGAAGACGAGACTTTAGGTGACCTTCCCTCCAGAGATATGAGATTGGTCTGGTGTGTGTGCAATCATAAGCATATTCCTGATCCCCCTGACCCGTGATCCTGCTGTCACATCAGAGCATGGCCCACGGTCATCAGATCCCCTCTGTTTCCCCGCGGGGCCGCCTGACGCTCAGAAAGCAACCTCAAGAACAAGGTAATCTCACTGGCCGGCGCTCTGGCAGCCAGGCGGCGGGCAGATGAGACAAATTGCCCTTTGCCGCACCCTTTGTGCTTTGCTGAAGCAGGCTCATGTTTAATTTCCAACCCACCACATAAACATATTATAGACTATTGGCCTTTGCCCACAGAATGCTAATGTCCTTATGTGGACGCCCTGACCGGGGCCGTTTGGGTAAACAGGTGCATGTGCAGACTTAACTACACACTGAACCCATGTGTGTGAGTAACACTTACAGACACACACACACACACACACACACACAACCTTTCACTCTCACACATGCGCACACACACACACACACACACACACACACACACACACACACACACACACACACACACACACACACACACACACACACACCCACACACACACACACACACACACACACACACACACACACACACACACACACACACACACACTCCTCAAGCATTCACCATGCCAACATGATACTCCCCTGTTGGGCTCTGCTCCAACAGCCCTGTCCAGACGAGCATCACGGCCAGGCACACTCAAATCAACTTAACTGTCATTTCTATTGAAATATTGCCATGTGATCACACTTCATGTCGGATCTCAGCTAAATCCCCAATGTCTAGTTTGCAAATGAGCATCAACGAATGGGCCACCTAAATGCTCTTGAATCGGCGGGTTGTATTATTGAATTGAACACCAATGAATAAATACGGTGGATCATAAAAGTAAGGCGAACAAATCTATGCGTAATGACTCTTAATGTCTTCAACCAGGTCACAAGCCCAGCGTAGAGCCGGCAGTATAATTAACGGCACACAGGCTGGAAAGCCATAATTACTGATTCATTAGTCAAGCCGCAGACATCTGCTGTCAGCAACCATGTGAATCCTCTCATGTCTCTCTTCAAAACAAACGTATGAGCCAGCCAGAATCACTTGCGGCAACCAGGCATTACTGCTCCTGGGAAATATACAGACCTTAATGCTGGAGAAAAACCCAAGAACGTCCCAAAGTGGCTGCTGGAGAACGAAATGCAAGCCATTTTCTATGTCGGGGCGGGACATAAAAGGCGATGTGGATATTGACTGTCGTCTACCCTGGCTAGGTAGCACCGCAGCATACTGGCCTTCAAGCTTAGTAGTTAGCGAGGGAGATGTTAAGCAAGGACCTGCAGACAGTGCTTATTTACTTTGTCTCTTGACAACCATATATAACGCTCTACCAGCACATTGACAGAACTCAGAAATCATCTTATTAAATCGTAGAATAACAGTTTTCAAACCCTTTCAATAAAGAAAGTGCTGGTTCATACCAAGTTCATGCAATTCTTATGATGCTGTATACCTACTCTCACTGAATGCTGACTGACAAAATACCCCCACAAACACCCACACACAATTGCACATAGACTCCCCCACACAGACCATTTCTTCTACTATGGACTCCCTGTTGATTCATCAGCCTGTGAAGTGTATCTGCTCTGGGCCCTGCTCACTGCCTCTCCCTCTCCAGTCTGAATCTGCTTTGATCAGTTTCTCGTTTGACTCTCTTCTTTGGGAGGAGGAACCAAAGGAAACGCTGACGGGGCCACGTCTGACCCGGGCCAGCACCGAGTTCACACCGCACACGCCGGGCCCACGGCCCCAGAGCTGCTGCAACCTCTTCCTTTCATTAATAATCTGAAGCCTCATTTCCTGTATCATTATGATCTCTAAGGCGACTTGTGTGGTCCTACTCCCTTTGTTGTACTTTCCCTGTGAGACACTGCCACACGTCAATAAGGAAGACCATTAACATCAACCTTAACTGGAGTTAATCTATGAATCCTTCCTCACACCGAACAAACCCTCAAACACGGAAAATGGAAACAAGTTTAAAATTAAATGAAAACATTGTCCTCCGATGTGGGAGAATTGTACTATACCCTTAGAAGGATTATAATCATTATAGTGCATTAAATGCAATATGAATAAATTCTGTTTCACCAGTATTTACTTAATATTCTAATACTCTTGTGCAATAGAAAGAGGGTGAGGGGAAGTGTTGGTTCCTTGATGGATAAGGGAGGCAAAGTCAAAGGATGAGGGAAACTGGGTGAAAGGTTTGTGGCCAACCAAGTTGTGCTTATAGACCATGAACTGAACAGAAAGAAATGGAAGTTGGTTGATGTATGGGCATTGTTTGATAACAACCTTGGCTTGGAGCTTATGTGAGGAATCACAGAGCGTAAATATAAAAACTGTTTGTCCAAGCTGAAAAAGCAGGTGTTCTTTAGACCGGCTCGGCTTTTGCATTACTTTGTTAAAGTTCAAAATAAAAGTCGTCAACTTTATTCTGCGCTTTCCTGACCACTTCCCTTGTCTCGTGGTGTGTTGAAATACCCGCAATATATTTAGTCATCCTGAATCCACCCTTCATTATGACGATATCTGCAGTTCCCATCGTGGCCGCTCCGTTTAAAGGGCCTCTGGATCCCCCCCACTGAAGGTCAGCCTCAGTCAATATGTCACCAAACTAAGAGGATGTTAAGCACCTCCCTTCCCCCTACCTCTTCAAGACACTTTGAGTCACGCACGCAAAGGTTAAACAAGACTTTTTAAATGCTGGCCACAGATGGGCCCGCTGTTGCCGGAGTGAAAGGGCAACATATGAATAAGTGGAGGCAGAGGGAGATGACCTCATCCATCCTCGCAACCGGTAAAGAATCTCCGACACGGGTTGGCTAACGTTGAGAAGGATCAGTGTCAATATGTGCTCACCAGTTTAAGGCTTAACCTCTCTGACGTGGCGGGGTTGATAAGTGTGTCAGTGAAGGGGTTTCACCACTTGTTTGTCTACGCATAATGTTTGTGGTTATCGTTCATTCTGAACGGTAGCACATGGCCATGGGAAAGAGGGGTGGGGGGCGCGGGGGGCGAAACATGATCATGACATAAGTGTGATGGTTGTGATGGTATAAGTCACTGCAGAGAGAAGCAGTGTATAAAGTCCAACGGGGTCACAGTAGCTTCTGCTTTGCATGAAGTGTGGGCTCTCCTTATATTCATGTCTTCTACCTTAAAGCGGTAGGCTTTTCATAAAGGGATGTGCTCTACCTTAAAGAGGTGGCTCCTGAAAAAGGTGTGCTTTGCTTAAATGGATGTACTCTACCTTAAAATGGTATGCTCTGCTTAAAGGGATGTGGACTTTTTTTAAAGGGGTTGCTATACCTTAAAAGGGTGGGCTGTACCTTAAATGAGTGTGCCCCTGTATTGTTTATTATATGCCTGTATCTCTCCCTTCTCTCTGTCTCTTCCACCCTGCCTCAATTTGTACCACCCACGTCCCCTGAAACTTGCAGTATTTCTTTTTTTTTCTCTCTCTCTCTCTCTCTCTCTCTCTCTCTCTCTCCTCTCTCTCTCTCTCTCTCTCTCTCTCTCTCTCTCTCTCTCTCTCTCTCTCTCTCTCTCTCTCTCTCTCTCCTCTCTCTCTCTCTCTCTCTCTCTCTCTCTCTCTCTCTCTCTCTCTCTCTCTCCCGTGTGCTTTGAGCCTCTGAGCTCTCTCGCCGAGTACAATATGGGATTACCACTTTAATCACGCTTTTATTTATTTTTTAACATTGACTCGGTGGGTATCCTGTTCTCCTTCACACTTGGTTGAAGAGACACACCCCAGGGTATAAACGTGGGGACAGCACATCACTGATGGCCACTATTTAAAAAAGGGACATTTTAAATATGCAGAGGTATGACTTGCATACCGAGTACTGTGGGAAACGTTACAATTAAAGAACCATAGCCTATCTTGCATTCATTCAATGACTTTAGCACTTGTTGCATTCGTATAACTATGGCATATGTTCCATTCAAATTACAATAGTGTATGGTGCTTTCAAGTAATGATAAAACATTTTATCTTAACGTTAAAATGTTAAAATAACTAAAGCCTATTACATTTAAATACTTTAAGCACATAACTACAGCATAGATTACATCAGAATGACGATAGCACACGTTACTATAAATAATTATAGCATATGATCCAAGAGACACCCAAGATACCCAAGGCACATGCTTCATTCAGATCACTATAGCATGTTACACTCAAACGGCCATAGAACCTCTTATATGAAGATTGCTACAGCATACGTTACATTTAAATGACTAACACATGTACGATTCAAATAACTATGGCACATTTTAATTTGGTACACGTAACATTCAAATACCCAAATCACATACTCAAATAACCTCAGACCATGATACATTTAGATCAATATACTTGTAGCATGTGACTTCAGCTTCAAACGGACTTAAGCACACGGTGCATTCGCTATTGCAAAATAACAACAAGACATCCTCTTTTTAAATGACTCCAGCACGGTACACAGTACATACCAATGACTATTGTGGCGATGCTAAGAAAGACAAAGCCTGACAGCAGATGGACTACATTTCAGATTTAATTATATTGCATTTTGAAAGCTGCAAGGGAATATGTAGATGGTGCTTTTTATAATAACTGTTCATCAAAATGGTAACTGCCACTTGCACTAGGCGGCTTGTCTACTGAGACTGTCACCAAACATATGAACACAACAGAACAGAATTATTACATTTAGGAATGCCAGGTTTGGGTGACTGCTGCTGCATCCTTTGTTTGTTACAACAGCTTGCTTGGGATCAGTGGATTGGCTAGTTAAAGGTTCATCTGTTCCCATGCATTTCCCTTCAGCACAGACTGTACAGTACCCAGTACACACAGCAGGGGGCACTGTTGAATTACTTGGATCCTGTTTTTTTTTCATAATTTCTTGCTCATGTTTACCCTCTCACCCCCCCCCCCCCCCCCCCCTTTCTTCCTTTCCATTTTTATCTTTTTTTTTTCCTGTGAGTGCTTGGAAACAGAGATTTCCAGACTGGCTCCGTCCCTGTGTCTCTCTAAGCCTGCACTGACATCACCTTGCATGGTTTTGTAACATTAATGAGATGGAAGCTATACTGTTTTTCTTCCTTTTTCGGTGCCAATGTTTCCCTTTTAAGGTTGCACCATTTAAAGCCTAAAGTCAAGGTTTTGTCAAAGAGGACGGTGCATCGTCTCAGCGGGTTGCACCCTTGCAAATTGACCCCTCCACCCTTTCATCCTCTGGAATATCCAGTCTCTCGCTCTGATCTTCACGCCTGCACAGAGGAGGCAAGACTGAAAGTCTCCTTCTCCCTCCTACCTCCCTCCTTCTCTCCTCTCTACTCTCAATATCTCCTGTTTTTAGTCCATACCTCTCTCCCTGCCTCTCTCGCTCTCTCGGTCCCTCCTTCCCTCTCTCGAGTACCCTCCCTCTGCCCTCAATCCCTCCTTGTTCCCTACCAGCTCCCCTCCTCTACCCCTCAATCCACTCCCTTGTTCCCTAACATCTCTCTTCCCTCCCTCCCCTCCCTCCCTCCCTCCCTCCCTCCCCCTCCCCTCCTCCCTCCCTCCCTCCCTCCCTCTCCATCTTTCCCTCCCTCTCTCTATCCGCCTCCCTCCTACCCCTGATTGGTTTCCGATCACATCCCCCCCACATCCACTGTTTCCCACTATCCAGCAATGCAAGCAACACAAGCCCTGTAATGGCTTTGCCTGTGTTGAGCAGTGTGTGTATGGACATGCAGATCATCCTGAGTTGTTCTATTAACACACAGCAGCACCGGGGCAAAGGGGCTGCAGGCCTGCCGCAGAGCGTCGGAACACCATGCATCACTTTACCTTCTCTCTTCTACCTACTTTATACCTGTTGCCCTGATTCTCTCTCGCTCTCTCGCTCCCTTTCTCTCTCTTTCCCTCTGTCTGGCTCTCTGCCTCTCTCTCTCTCCCCCACTTTCTCGCTCTCTTGGTTACTAGGACGCGGCGTGATCGGTCAGTACGTGAGAGACTTGAGCAGGAGCGTTAGGGAGGCATCCTGGGGCTGCCTAGCTATGGGCTATGTGTAGCGGTTCACTGTGTTGTCCTCTGCCTGCATTCCTCTCCCTCCTTTAAGAAGAACTGTTGCTTGTACACCTTGTTGTGCCGGCAGAATAAAACACTGCATCTCCCCAGGCATGTGTACGTATGTATGTAGTGAAAGAAGTGAAAGGTGGTACTAGTATGAAACTGCCACACGTATTGACCTTCACTAAGCCATGAAGGCCAGAGCAGGACGGCGTTAAGCCCGTTCCAAAGAGAGACAGTGGCCGTAGCCTAGAACTGCCTCTAATGTATGGTTATGTATTCCTAACTGAGGAATAGCTTTCTTGGTAATTGCTTTATCAATCTGTGTTCTCCTATCCTTGCCGTCTCATTTCTATCGTCTATCTCTCTCCTATTACCTCCCCCTATCTCTCAGTTTGCTCCAATGCATTTGCACGTATGTACACACACACACACAAACAAGCACATGTACACTGTCAAAAGCATGCACACTAGCAGGCACGCATGCATGCTAAGAACACCCCCCCCCCCACCAAACCACACACACACACACACACACACACACACACACACACCACACACACACAACACACACACACACACACACACACACACACACACACACACACACACACACACACACACACACACACAAACTGCCAAAAGCATGCACACCAGCAGGCATGCATGCTAAGACATAGACACACACGCAGCACACATCTCGAGCATTAGCAATGCCGACACACGCAACCTTCCCTCAGACCCTCGGTGGGTCTGCGCCAACAGCTCAGGCCGAGCATCACGTCTCCAATGACGGCGAGTGGCAGGCCCATCGACAGGAGCTCCGCAGTCATTTTCACCTTGGCTGAGCCCCACGTTAGCCCACAGGCTCACTTCTTAATTACCACATCCTCTGGCTGGCCGTTCCCAGCGCCTGCTTCTTCACGGACAGATGCGCCTGTCACCAGAAATAATGAATAGAGGGAGGAAGGCCGGGTAATGGGACATGACCACGAGAGACGGATAGCCTAAGTATCGGCTTTGTTTGTTGCCTCGCGGTAATTAGGCCCGTACCAAAGACAATGTCTCGACAGCGGTGAGATAACGCAGGTGAGGGAGGGGGGGGAGGGGGAGGGGGGTTGCCTTGGAGGAACTGTGGCAAGATGGAGGTGAAGGTGGAGGTGGATGGGCTGCTGCCGCTGCTACAATAGCGTCTCATTGTCTCCATCGGTCCCCACAGTTCACTTAGAGCCCGATCCATACACAGCAGCCAGATCCATACGCAGCAGCCTCCCCTGGCTCCTCCACCAGCACCGCTCCATCACCGGGGCTCAATCAGCGGCCCACTGCATGTCGCTCCAGCCCCTCTCCGGCCTCCTGCCAGCGTTAGCTTCTCCGCTACATCAACGACAACTCTCCTGCGCCCCCCACACATGTGGATTCCTGAATCAGCCTTTGGAGGATCAGTGAGCCAGCTGTATTCTAAACATGGTTGGCCACATGGCTGCCTGTCGACAAGGCCCTTGCTATAGAGAAAAAGCCTGTCTACCATAGTCTGTATAAGTGCTTAACATAGACTATATGAGTGTCTACCATAGTCTGTATGAGTGCACACACTCATACAGACACTCTTATACATACAGGACTGTATACAGGTTTTTACACGTTCTCGTATTGTGATTGGCCCTTCACATTCCTCTCTGAAGGAAACAGACTGCAGGATGTCCATGAAAACATCCACTCTTATTTTTTTCCAGTCCTCAATATATATCACAACCATGTTTCATTTAACGGCTATCATTTCTCTCGGCACACAATTCTCAACCGATTGATTTTCCAGTGGGCGCAGCAGGTTCCTTTTCTGCGTAGTACCTTGTCTTAAAGTCAAGGTCATCGCCGCGGGCTTCACAGATGCTCCCTGCTCGCCCCACTCCTTCCTCGTTCTCTTCCCCGCGCCGTGCACTTTCCACGTGGACACACACGGCACTATAGTGGCTCCCCTCGCACGTGCTCTCGTGTTTCAAAAACAGAGCCGTCCGTGCAAAGAAGGATTGTGCGCCCACCCTTGTATGAAGTGCGGACACACAAAATGCAACATGCACACGCAAACTTCTACATTGTGTGTATTGATGTGCATTGGGCTGCGTTCCTATATGTTGTGGACCATATATGCGTACGTAGTCTGCCATTATATTTTTCACATTCCCGGCTGTACATATAGGTCTTGCCCCACACAAGTCAATAGGATGGGAGTGTTTCAGAGAATGCAGAATCCAGGTATTGTGTGCTACTGGTCCTATGTTGGTCCTTGGTCCTATCACAAAGCTACTTTGCAGAGCTTTGCAGAGCAGAGGACAAACTTCTGCCAAGCTACTGCTTCCCACACCACTCATCCTTGCACTGTAGACATACGACACACATGCAATTTGTGCACACACTCGCATCCAAGCAACAGACACACACACACATACGCACACACTTGTGCGTTCACACAAACACACACACACATACATGCGTGCGTGCCAGCGCTGCACTAAGGACACACAAACACATAGATGTAGTCTTCTAACTAACACAGACACACACACACAACACACACACACACACACACACACACCACACACACCCCACACACACATACACAAACACACAACACACAACACACACACATATACAGACTCGCTTGGGCCACTCCGACAAATGCACACCTGCACACATGCACACCCACACATGACACACAACACAGACTCAATGGTTCTGTGAGAGTATGACTAGCATCTCTGCTGTGGGATATTTCTGGCAGCTAACTCTCTGAGGATTTGAGACAAAACCCAACCAGATTAGAAGTGAGCTGAATTTCCAGATTTTCGGTTACTGTGTTGCTAAGTTAAGCTCTTTCACTCAAAAGTCTGGACTGGAGAGAATGCAAAGTAGTTTGCTACCTTTTGGTAGACTCTCACTGTTGCCTGATTCAAACATGCTGTTTGTGAGCTCCAAACATAATGCTCACTATATAGAACAGTGCTAATGTTTGGGTGACACATTTCTAATGGTTGTGACACCCCTGTATTGTAAATGAATGATACTCATGTAGTGCAATCGCTGTAAGGTTTTAATCTGCCATACTTGTTTTATTTGTGCACAACTCTTTGAGGAGGGTGAGGGGGGATTTAGTGTGTACTCAAAACAACAGCGAAATAAATACAGATTTAAAAAAGTACATTAAAGCAATATTTCATAATTATCACATGAAACAGGTTATGTAATATATTTTAGTTTGTGAATTCAATCCATTTTGAAAGATGTTGAGAGCTGGCATCCGTGTTTGCGCTTTACCAGGCAAACAGATTAGACTGATACAAAAACGTATATGTCTGGGGTTGAGAAAAAAAGGTATGCTGCCTCTCATTGCTCTCAGAACGCAGCCACTTTTTAATAGTACAATGCTAAATATCATGGATGTAGGAAGATCCAGTATGGGAGCCTGTGCATTGGAAGGCGGGAGTAGCTCGGAGGAGTAATCAGCAGTAGTGTATCATGTTCATCCTGCTATTTGGTGTTGTAGTGTCTCTGAACAAGATGCCATAAACCTTCCTCGCTTGGAGGAGGCTACGGCCTGTGTGTTAAATGTGTAGCCCATGTGAAGGCCATAAATAATACACTCCTGCACTTGGAGTGGCCACCAAGTTTATAAACCGGCTTTGTAATTGAAATGTGTTATATATCAAAGGTTTTCCTTGGTGACTTTAATACCAGTTGTAAGTCACTTCAAATCAAAGCGTAATGGTGATTGAGCCTATGGTCCCACTGATGAAAGCCCTTGCATTTGCAATATCATAAATATAACAAACAGTATCTGTATATTAAACTGTATCTGTGTGACAACTTTAGTATATCTTAGAATAACAAATGGTGGATTTTTTTCAGTTACACACTTTAAATTTAAATAATTTATTAATAACTTTTCTTTATAGAATATGTTTTTCTTGTATTATTTTTCGTTCTTTTCCTAACAGTGCTAGCCTAGTTCATGTAAAGTACAAGTAAATTAGTAAAATGTTGCACAATGTGACAAAAAGTGCCACAAAACGCATTGACGCACAGAGACACCATAACATGACCCTGTGCTACTTGGACAATTCAGTAAACTGCTCTATGGAGTACGTTAATCTATTATCTCACTAATCGGATGACACAATTCGTTTCATGCACACACACTGTTTTCTGTGCATTGTTTTTCCTCTTCACCTATGCCACTGTAGACAGCAGACAGCAGGTTGAGTGACAGGGCCATTGTATTTTCTATTGGTTTCGGTTGCAGGGGAGACTGCCATAGTATATTTTTTTCATTGTTTTCTGAATGAAAGCAAGAGTGTTCCCATGTAGTATTCCCAAGTGAGTAAGCTCCAGAGTCATAACCTCTGCCTGTACAAACAACATGCGTGAGGTGAAAGAAAATAAAAAACAAAGAGCGGTGCTCTTGGCACGAACGGAGGGCGTTTCTTCCAGAAGTTTCCTCATTTTGCTAGTGCTGCTTTCAGCAGAAACCCACATCCTGAGCCAACGTTTTATATTGTTCATCTCGTTCCAATGGCCCAGAGATTGCTGGAGTGGGAGCGTAGCGCCAGGCAAGGCGTGTAACGGAACGCTCCCACGCCGTGTGTGCGCGCTTTAATAAGGAACCGTGTGAAATCTCAAACACTGCGAGAGGGATAAAGGCGAGAGATGTGGAACTAACAAGATGGGGGCCGCGATGCAAGCCACGCAAAACCATGAAAGCGGGGCTTTTTCATTGCGGCAAATGAGAGATGAAAGCCGTGGTGATTAGAGGAGTACAGGAGCAGGCTTAACACAGCGTTCAGCCGTGTGTGCCGTGTTACCTCTTACCTCAATGGAGATCATCTGATGGGGGGAGCGACACGCTAAGCTAAATCAAGCTATCAAACCAACGGTTTTATAGCTTTATCGATGAAAAGGACAACACATAAATAAGTTAAACAGCTTATAACACCCGGTGGATGTTACGAGTGAAATTAGGTATTTTTTTGTTTTTTGAACACTAATTTCCTGTGGAGTGGTACGCACCTCCATGAAGCCATTATCTCCAAAATCACAGCTAGATTGGCCTGCCACCCGTGTTTTAATTAGCAGAAAAAGCCGACTGACACCCAGCGACTTCGTCTCCTTTCAAACGTAGATCAGAAGATCTGGACGGGCCTGGTGATTCCCCAGCCATGTTTGGGGAGATGGAGAGAGCGAAAAGACACATTAGTGTCTCATTATATGGTGTGGGAGAAATTCACCCCAATATGTTTAAGTATTGTTGGTGTGAGGGTTACTGTGCTTATGTAAAAGACAGTCAACCAGTGTCCATAGCTTTTGGCATAGGACATGGTGAGATCAGCCACAAAGGCCCAGACTGGAGATACCTTTTCCTTGGACTCATAAGAGAGAATTATATTGTAATAAAGCACACACACTAAGAAACTGCCTTAAAGCTAGGGGAGGCAATTTGGAGAAATCAGCAACAGTTATTGAGATTTTATCCCAGCGGGGGGAGGGAGAGAGGGAGAGAGAGGAAGAGGGAGAGAGATTGTTCTCTTCACGCCTGCTATACTTCCATTGATAATGTGTGTGTTAGCATGAGTGAGGCTTTCACCAGTCCCTGCCTGACAGGCTTTTACGTGTGGCCGGTCCAGGCTGGTACTTGCTGTAGCAGGTGGTCTAATGCGGTGTCGGTGCCCTGGGATCCCATGCAAGGGGTCACTTCCATTACACTTCCTCCAGCATCACCGGAGTAACACACGCGAGGGAGGAGCCCGGTGCTTGTGCGTACGGACGGTTCGGGTTAAAACGCCGGCTGGGTGTGTGGTGTGATGGTGGTGTTAATATCCATCTGAGAGTGAAGGACAGCAGTCCAGAGGAGCTGCCATTGCTGCTTGGCCAACTGAAGCTCCTGCTGCATAATTCATTCTCTCTCCCTTTTCTTGAAAGAGAGGAGGGGGGAGGGGGCGATAGGAGAGGAGGAGATGAGGAGGGAGAAGGGGGGAGGGGACCAACCACAACCATGCATTTAAATGGTAATTGTTTATCCCCCTGTAATTTCTAATTATTTCCCCTATTTTGTGTGTGCATGTGTGGGTGCGTGTGTGTTTGGTTTAAGCAGCAGGTAATAAACGAGGTCCGGGCGGCCAGGCTTGATGGCGGTAATTACCTGCCGCACCTCCCAGGTGTGGTTCCCACCGTGAGGGTGACATGGGCCGCAGGCGCCCCAGGTGATGGAGGATGTGAGGGAGTGAGGGGAGTGCCTGAGCCCCCGCCCAATATGATCAACCACTCTTGTTGGTGAAGGTGTTCTGGTTGAGAGAGGTAGCTTAAATCAGGGGTTCTCAATCACCGGGCCATTGGAGCACTGGCTTCCAGGCTGCAGGGATTTAGAAATGAAGCTTACAAGAAATGAAAATAGAAATTAAATTCTACAAAATTCTTACGATAGGCCGTCACACCAATCTCGACCCCACTTCTCTTTCACACTAAAGTCTTCATGCCATTATTGCCAATACGTTTTTATTGGCTTGATGTTTACACAGTATGCTGTACATAGACTGTTACCTTCTATTCATATAACTGTGTTTTTATTCATAATAATGGTCCCAAAGTATCTGTGTTCATTCGAGTAGAGGAGGCAGTCATAGTTGTTGGTGTCCTGTTCGCTGCATTAGCGACCCCTACTGGTTGGTCGGGGCACCTGCACCCCCCCCCCCCCACTCCTCATATATGCATGCTGGGCCTCAGTAATAATAAGGTTGAGGAACGCTGGCTTAAAGTGGCTCCACTTACCCAGTCCCACAACAATACGAGGGGATTCAAGTGTCATCTCATATAGGAGAGGTCCTTCCTTGTGTCTGAACACTGTGGACAGAGAGGTGCTTCCGCTCGCGTTCCAGCGTCTTCCTTTGTCGTTGTCTTAGTTGTATGGAGACTGTGGTGGAGGAGTATGCTCGCTCTATCTCCTCCCTCGGCCTCTCCTGGTCTGTTTGTCCTCTATCTGTTCTGTTTGTTCTTTTCCCGCGTTGGGGAAGAGAAAACTGTACCCCAGTCAAAATGAAAAACACGGGCACACCTGCCCACACGCACGCACACACACGCATACATATACACATACACATGTACACATACACATAAACATACACACTTTCACATATACAATACACTATACACATACATATACACCCACGTACACACATACAGAGGCACATGCGCATGCACAGACACACATAGACACCCACAAACACACCCACGCAGAGGGGAACACAGCATCTTCCTGCTCATTAGTGTAGGGGATATCAGAACGCCACCGGTGAGCATTGGTGGCATAGTGTGGTGGTGGGGTTCGCTGACGGAGGGGGGCAGGGGTGGTCTTCAGCAGAGACGCTCCAAGGCTGAGGGGGTTAATGTGGTGCAGCTAACAGGACAACCAGTGTCGTGGCAACAAGGGGCCCTGAGCATATGTGGTGAGACAAACAAATCATACATGTGACCTTTATGGCAGTGGCACACGAATGGGTAGACAATGTGGGGGACCCTGACTGTAGCAGGGGAGGTAATAGGTGCGCCAATCACTTTCTTTTCAGTGAAGGGCATAATGCTTTATGCCGTAACTTTACTGTCCTTTACTGAAGTCCTGTGCTCCAGCACAATGTTTAATGTCTGCACCCGAATCAAGACAACATTGCTTAAGGTCTCGTTTTATGGGCCAGTATTCAAGGACAATGACAGTATTCCAATTCTGAATCCAGGGATGGCATGTGCTATGATTAGAAGGGTTGACAAAGGGCTGTGCAATGTCTGTATTGTTTCTGAAATAGCTCCAGTTGGTGAGTCAACGTTGGTCGATCAACACACTGAAGGTTCTTTCATAGAAGGGACACAAATATCCCTTGGCCTGTCACGATAACAAATTTTTCTGGGTGATTAATTGGCCCAGAAATTATTGCAATAAGCGATAATATTGCAGTTTTTCAACTAATATAATGATAATGAAGTACACCCTCTCAAAGATCAATAAACTTTTATTTTTAAAGAACACTGGAACTGGACGTCTGGAAGACATTTAAAATATCCAGAGAAAATTAACAAAACAACCAAAAACAAAAATAAAATGGACAAATAATGCGAGGGGGCTTACACGTTGTGCCCTGTAATTATGAGCCCGAGCCCGATTAGGTCCAACATTTGTTACTTAGCCTACTCTGCTAAATATATATAAATATATATAATGTATGGAACGCCAGTCATTATCTCGAAAATAAGAGTCAGGAAGAGTTTCTACCCCCAAGCTGTCAGATATCTAAATGGTACTGATTAAGCCCTTTATAGCAACTGCACTTATATATTTATTTAAGTAACCCCCCCCCTTTTTTTTCCTCCCCCTATGTGCAATAACCCTCTATCTTGACTGTATTTACTGTTTTTTATGTTTGTTATGTGACTATTTAGCATGGAGACGACTGAGAACATTTCACTGCAATGTATTCGTGTATGTGATGAATAAAATCTGAATCTGAAAATAAGCCCCGACAGGGCAAACAGGACACCGACTCGCAGCGGAGGTGTCTTGCTTTGCCCTGAAGGGGTTTATTTTCGATAATGACCGGCGACGTTCTATACATTATCCCGCTTATCACGCGGCTACTTACCAAAACGAAAAAATAACTTCACATGGTGTGTCTTTTTTAAATTCGTTAGCAGCATTCGTAGTGTTGATCAGCCGAGAAATAGTCCGCCAAAGACGTTGACGTTGCTTTGCAACCCAAGACGCTGGGGTTGACAAGTTAGCGACTAACTAATTGACTACTATCTATGCAAGTGAACGGAGCATTGCGCGGCATTGAGAAGACCCGTGTAATAAAGGCCTATAATATTTCTGTTTATAGCATAGATTTCTTCTTAGATTAGGCCAATAAAGCAATGATTTAAAAAAAAGAGTGTGAATGGAAATTATTGAGGCCGGCAAAAAATTATCACTCATTTTAATTTATCGCGCAACTAATTGATTTATTGCCTATCGCGACAGGCCTATTAAAATCACTTCTCATCCATGTGTCTCATAGTATGAATCATTTTGTTTCTCTAAAGACAGACATTGAATTCAACATACTGTGTGCACCCTTTCCCCTTGCTTTCCTTTTCTCTCCCTCCCTAAGCTCATCGCAGCGGCCTCTTACTTTCCCTTCTAGGCCAACGTGATAGGGACGCTAGCCAGACTTGTTATGCCCCTCCTGTCCCTCTCTATTCTGCGGGGAGGCCAGTGTACATCTGCCAGGTGGGGCTGTTATCTGCACTGTCACTCGTTGACACCGTGGCCCCTGCAAGCTGCAGGGACCCCGCGGTCAAAGGCATGGGGTGATTGGCTGACGGAGCACGGGAGGAGATTTATACGTCTTTAACAAGATCTTATGGGTAATAGAGGTCCCACTAACCCTGGGCTGGGGGTCTGTATATAGTCTCTTCTTTCCCTTGAGAACTGCTGCTGCCTCGGGAGGATTTAAAAACCCTTGCTGTCCCCCTTGTTATGGAGGACTGACTGACTGTCCCCCTTGTTATGGAGGACTGACTGACTGTCCCCCTTGTTATGGAGGACTGACTGACTGTCCCCCTTGTTATGGAGGACTGACTGACTGTCCCCCTTGTTATGGAGGACTGACTGACTGTCCCCCTTGTTATGGAGGACTGACTGACTGTCCCCCTTGTTATGGAGGACTGACTGACTGTGCCCCTTGTTATGGAGGACTGACTGACTGTCCCCCTTGTTATGGAGGACTGACTGAGGCTCTGGCCTGTGAAGATGCTAGTCAGTATGCTTTTTTTCTCCACTATGACAATATTTGGTTATTCAAGTACTCTTGCAAGCAATAGGACAATTACCCTAATCAGGGAACTTGAATCTTTTTAAAAGCAAACTTAGCTTTTTATTTCATGTGACTCTTCTGTACATGGCTTGTTTCTGGCAACCCAAAAATAACAGGAAAGGATGGTTAAAAAAAATGGGTTTGACAGGTTCAAACGTCCCGCGCTGGAATAACAGGGATAAAAACCAGCAAGGCTCATAAAACCCCCTGTCAGAGTATGTCTTTGTTTCCTCCCTGCCACATAAGATGCACAATAACAAGAGCAGATGTGCACACTCAGACGCATGTAAATACCAGAGAGCCTATCAACATTTACATCTAACTCTAATTAATACTACTATTATGGGATTCTTATGTCAGAGACTTTTGCCAGCAAACAGCCCTGCAGCTCAAAATACTTGAGGCTTTTGCAGAAATGAAACCACATTTTAGCATCTTTAATTCACAAATAATCTGGCGGCATTGGAAGATGCTATTACAAGTAAATGCAAGAATCTCATACGAATGGCAATAATAATTTACACATATTTTCTTTTCAATATTTGTAAGGCCCAAAGGAGAATAAACAGCTGAATAATTTACAAAGGACAATACTTTCTATTCATGCTATGATAGACATCTGTGTATCTGTTCTCTCATCTTCTTCAGGGTGGTCCTTCATACCATATAGGGGTTTATGGATGATTCCTGAGATTCTTTGTTCTTTTTTTTTTCTCCGTGACTTAACAAGACATTATCTACTTATATTTCCTGGACTCCTGATGCAGCGGAGTGGACTAATTTCCAGAAACAAAGATTCCCATATCTCCCATCGCATCACATGGGATAAGTGGAGAAGACAGTTCCGTCGGTCCTGCTATCTCAGTCCCAGTGTTGCCCCTTCTGGGGGACAGAACAGTGTCTGCATCCCAGCACTTTCCTGCTCTCCAAATACCATTTCCCATGTTTTAACTTGACATTTATAACATAATACTTGTATTCATATGGACATTTGCTATGGCAGGATGTTCTGGAAGCAGTGGGGTTGGGTTGTGGTTTCTGCGTGACTTGAGAAGGTATTGGTATTGGGGTCGAAGCCAACTCTTCCTGCCTGGGCCCACTGCATGTCCAAAATCAAAGATATAGCAAACATTTCACTTTAGATAACAAGTAGGTGGGTCAACTAGTCATTGCATGTATAAATACAACATATGTACACATCTCCTTCTTTTAAAGCATTAGTAATACCTTCTGATGAGTTGGAGATAATAATTTTTTCAATGTTTATATTTGCATCCAAAACGGCATCCCTTGGGCATATGAAAAAAAAATGGAAAAAGGGTGCAATTAGCCCATGAGTAAGCTTCCTCTGTGTTTGTCTGCTGCACTTAATACACACACACACACACACACACACACACACACACCACAACACACACACACACACACACACACACACACACACACACACACACACACACACACACACACACACACACACACACACACCTGAATGGAGCTTGACCTGAATGTACCTGAATGGAGCTTGACAAAGGAGAGTGGTCTTCCCAACTGCCATTACTATTAATACAGGACTAAAGAAACCTATAGACCTACAGACACATGACCTATAGGTGGAGCGTGGCTAATCCGTCCATTAGAGCTGTCTGGCCATGTCACAACACAGTTACCCTGATCGGCGTTATGTGGAATGCGAGTCATCACTTATCACAGTGTTTATTTCTTCTTCAAAGAGTTAGCAGGGACTTTCATTGACGGCATGACAAACTATATGGAGGGAAATCGTTTGTTTACCATTTTGATTAGACATCAGAGGTTGCTACAGAAACTGAGCGCTGATGCAGAAAATAGACGGAGCCGCCGTGTCAGCTCTGCGCCGACACCGCATGGTCACACCACATCAGAGCCACACGTGGGGGGAACCAGAAACAATGCCCCCACGTCGGAGACGCTCTGACGTCCAGGCGGCATGTCGTCTGAGATTGGGTTTGTAATAGGATAAGCCAGCAGTAAGGGAGACCCTAATGTCAAGTAGTTAGACCTGTCGGGGATTCAGACCCAGGTCTTGTTATGCGACGGGTGTGTTTTAAATTAAGAAGACACCCCAGGTCGATGTGTTGTAAACATTTAAAAACGAGGTAAGTTGTTTGATGAGACTTCCTCCTTGAGGGATTATTGTCCCTGAAGACACTGTGGCGGCTGATTTCCTGCTTCCTCACGCATTACTTGATTGAATGAAAATAGGATGAGTAAGGCATAATCCTTTGTGGAGTTTTTACTATCAATGATTATTCTATTATATCATTATTAAATTACTTTGATTTATTCTATCTATATTTGAGCTGTTAATATATATGTTTTAGTAAAGACTGAATCAAACACCATCCTCACTTTAATCCCCTTTTTATTAGGACGAAGAGTGTCATTCAACTCCTGAAACAGTTGCACAATGAGTACCATAATCTTAGGTCTGGATATTATAGGTAGAACATTATATCTCAATAATAAAAACGCTGCACCTTGCATATATCGGTCATAATAATAGTAATCTTTAATCTAATGGCAATCATTTATTCTGGCTAAAGCAAGACCTTTACCCCTTTGCCAGCCAGCTGACTATCAGTTCGGCAACTGAGGGAAAGGGTTCGTTTTATTTCTTGCAGTTGCAGTTCTTCTGTCAAATTTCAGTCCCAGCTGCAAGTCCACCGAGCCATCAGTGTCTCTGTCTGTGTCCTTGACTCTGTCTGTCTGGGTCCATGACTCTGTCTGTCAGCGTGTCTTTAGTTTATTCCCCATCTCATTCCGACGTAAACACATCTCAGCAGCATCACAGTCAGGGTAGACAGCTGCCTTCTCTGGGGCCACAAAGACCGCCGCGGCATTGCCCATTATTCCTCCAACACACCGCGCCGTCGGGACGACCAAGGAGAGGCTGTTGACAGGGTCTGTCCCCGTGCACATTCTGGAAGGCGCCCACATGGGTTTGAAGTCAATCTCTAATTAACGTTGGTTGTTATTTGGTTTTATTTGGTTGTAGAATGAGCTGAATTGAGGGCACACACAGCGCATCATGGAATCCCTGTTGTCATTGTTTTTTTTGGTCATCACAGTTCACAAATCCTACTCCATGAGCTTGCTTTTTATCCCTTGTTTGCCTTAGTTCTGGAGCCCAATTGCTTCTATTCACAATGATGTGTGAGTGTGATAGTTACATATTTCAACACGTCTACATGGAGGCAATCAGTTCCTCTGATGGTCCGTTCAAAGGACAACACGCACCAGGCCAACAGGGGGAGGCCATGGGAAACATTTCAGCGGGTGGTTTGTCTGCATTGCGAAAAAAATAAACAACTTTGATCAGCTCCAATTCACACATTGCAGCTTTTTAAAACTTAATATTATATCCGTCTACTTTTCTCTGCGGCGCAGGAATTTCCCCACGTTGATCATTCTGGATGCGTGCAATCTTTTGCACACATTGTGCGAGTAACGCACATGCTGTCTTATCGCTGGCGTCCTGAGATCAGGTCGTTTATGTCATCCTCTCACAGGGCACAAAACGTCCAGATATAGCTTCACGCAGTGCAATGTGTCATGTCTGCAGACACCACTGTACAGGCTAGTCACTCAATCTAATTAACAGGCTCTGGTCAGTTTGTTTGTTACTGGTCAGTGTTTTAGATAAAAGACTGATAGGCCTTTTAAACAGGGGTACCATAAAGAACACTTGAGTTCATGTAGTAAAAAGCATTAACTCACACTGAACAAACAGTTCAGTAGCAGTTAACTAATGGTTTAGTAATAATTTACTAATGTTGTTATCAATGGTGCTAATGATAACTTAGGTATTTAGTTTTACATAATTGAATAGAGTCTCACCCTATTCTATAATGTATAAATGGTTACCCTATTTGTATTAATTAGTTAACATGAAAACCAGCACCTTAATCAACCTAAACACCATTAGTTAATGATTACTAGACCATTCGTCAACCAGCACATGGGGTACAAGAACACAGTAATGTGAAGTTCCCACAAGGACCAGATATAGCATATATGGCAGGTATAGAATAAATGTTCTGCTCTTTCAATGAAAGCTTGAAATATCCAGCTGACAAAATAAGCATAAGCGAGTGAAATAATAAAAGTTAATTCCCGGCGCTGGGTGTCCACCCGGGTGGACGAAGGCCGAGGTAAATTACTCCAAAGTGTTTCCCGCTTTAATAAAAACTGAACATTTTAGGTCAGCAGGTGCGGCTGTGTTCCATAAAGGGGAGGAAATGCCACCGGTTTACCACCTATTAAACATAACAGCTACAGTCCATAAACATGTTTGGTCCACGCAGGTCAGGCATTACAACGTCTCCCATTGAGGCAAGGGTGGTCTGAAGCAGCTTCTAGGTTATTGCAGTGCGCCATAATGCTAGGATGACCAAGTAATGGTACAATCAAGATACGATTGTCCAAAAAACGTCAGCAGACCTCAACAACAGCAATTGGGACTTTGTTTTCAGCCCTTCAGTGCGTTTTGCTTATGGAGTGCCAAGACCATAACATACATACTGCAACACAAGGGACCACTGTGCATAGAAGTGTGCTACTTTCAACTTGTAACTCGGTGCGGGAGACCATGCACCATCATTCCACCATTACCGACCAATCGGAACTCGCTTGTAAGGGAAACAGGGTCAGATGTGAGGGTCATCCTAATGTGTCAGATTCAATGCAATGCAATGCAATGCAATACACACAATGCATGTATTAGCCCAGGTAGGGAACCGTGTGTCCATCTTGTGCCCCTTGGCAGACCCGTCGGTCGTTCAGTTCACTGGAGTCCCGGTGTTATTCTAGACAGAGCAGTATTGGATAGAGCAGGGTTGTAGGTTGCAATTCGCATGCTTGTTAAGCAGGATTCCCAAAGCGTACACAGAGTTCAATGGGGCATGCACGTGGACTGTTTTAAAGTCATCACAGGCCTTTTAGCTTGATTTCCCGCTGCTTGCACTGGTTCACTTATTTATTTACGTTTTTCTGCCTTTTATTCGCTCCAGTTTGCCTTTTATTTCTTTCCCCACTTTTTTGAATAATTTAGCTCTACTTTACTGTGTATTTCCATCTGATGTTTTTGGAAGAACACAGGGCTTAAGTTGACGTGCATATGTATTTTGAGCCACTCAAGGGTCTTGAACCCAGCGGGGTCACCACGTATGGGTGCACTTTAGATCCCACTGCCGGCAGGAGAACATTTTCCTTACATGAGACCACCAAAGCTGATGATGTTGTCTTTTTAAGTGCAGTTTGGTTCCACGCCAAAGTTTGATTTAAAGCAGGACTCGCCATTGACTCATTGGATGACAGAGTTTTCTCATTACTTGGGACACTGGCCGTGGTAGCCTTTGAAAATAAAAGGTTATCTGTACAGAAATTAGCTCTAGTTTTATTGCTTGTTATCTTTTTGAAATTGTTGCGCAATCAAGAGCGAAACAATTAGCAGAGCAAGTGACCCTTTGTCACCGACTGAGCGTCTCAGGCGGCTGCGGTCGAGAGCGGCAGCAGATGCACTGTGAGGCTCTTCCTCCGTCTCCGGGACCTTAAAATGTTCTAATTTGCTGAGCGATGACTAAAGGATATGCGCATTTTGTGTCCCCTTGGGTTCATATCTTTGTCTCTTTCCAGAAGCGTCAAGTCACGATGGGCACAGTTTTAAGTGCTTTGATCTAGCTAGCTAAAAACTCAAACCATGTTTATTATCCTAAATTCCTAATAAAGAATTACAACGTCGAAAATAATGCGTTAAAGACAAATGGTACTGTTAAAAACAAAACAAGTCTTTACAGAACCATGTTGATGATAATTACACAATAATCTTTAAGGTGCATTGAACCCAAAATATTTATTCGTTTTTTTTAGTGTGGTACGAAATTGCTATTATGATCCTCAACATTGTGTTCAACGCCATTTTGCAATCTTTGCCTTTTAATGGTAATGACTAAACTATCTATGCAACCAAACCATCAATGAAATAATAATCAGTTTGTCTTCACTGCTAAATGCCGGCGTATACATTGACAAACGCTTGGTGGGACTAAAGGAATACACGTGTAGGGGGACTGCATCAACGGCTTGTAAGTTTTATTTCTGTCAAGTCGTACACTAGCCTCTTTCAGAGCTGTCCTGTTTTCATACATCTCTAATTATGTTGAACAGACCAAAAGGGCACACACACACACACACACACACACATACACACAACGATAAACATAATATCTCTATTTTGAACAATACTATTAATGTTTTTTTATCACAGCTTTCCTTGTCTTGGGTCTCTTTGCTGTGTTTTGTTTCTTTCGGTGCTGTTGTGTTGTCAGTGATTGTCTGCAGCTGATGTCTGTACGGTTAATGCTTTGATTTAACCCTGGTTTCCCTTGTGGCCTTATCTGTTCCCTGTCCCCACTCTGGTATCTAGAAGCCATCTGTGGTGAATGCCTGGGGTTGTTGAAATGGACAGTTTGTTTGGTTTTGTCTGGCACAAGCCCTGCTGTGAGGTGAACAGTATTTTAAAGGTCAAGGGAGAAGTTTTGTTAAAGTCAGAACGGGTTTCATTTGATATCTTGACCCCCTTGGTTCCACGTTGTTGTCTGACTTGTTCGGAGAATTTCCTTCAACACAAGTAATATAGTTAGACAGCAACGCAGTCGTCAACTGTGCATAATACATACAAAATGATCCAATCATAATCTGCATTGAATGCGGGGCCTCAAAGCCTTATCCTATATACTTTGTATCATTAGCCAGCTTATATCCCTCTATCTGGCTTCCCATTCTTTCATGGGCACAGATGTCGGACCCTTAAGGCACAGAGACACTAATGTGTTGTACTGGAATAACGAAGAAGTTGCATTCTTGACTGTTCCCAAAGACTAATATGCATTAGATTTATTTCCATACCAAAATCAGGTTGCAAACCCCAAAAACCCAAATCTGTCCATGTGTCATGGACAGATTATTATGGATACATGTGTTAAGTATCCATTTGTATCCTGTACTGAGAAGCAGACTCTTTTGCGAGACGTTATAGAAGCCTTATGTATCGTCTGTGTTCAAAGCCATTTTTATAAACCGATTATAAAGCCACTTGGTATCGATATATGTGACACGGGCAGTGATTTTCTTAATAGCCACTGTTCAAAAAAGAATGCATATATATATGCATATATATCCAATGAAGTTCCAATGAGAAGTGCATTGTGGCTGTAATTGTTTTAAGAAACGGCAGCTTTAATTGAGCTGAAGGGCCGTCACTTCCATTAGTGCTGTAGGAACATCGCGGGGTGGAGAGGTGCTGAGGCTCTGGACGAAGCATTTCCTCCCTAAGTGCCGCCATACATCATTTGCTTCAAAACTTTTTTTTTTGGAAGTGTTCATCCGTAATGCATTCAGTGAGCACGGATACAGTCACTTCCCTACACGTAATGAATGTTTACACAAACGAGCCCCTCGAATGAAACAAGTGAGATCTGTAATCGCAACGCACGGGGTGACAGCGCCGGGGCTGGAGCGAGGCCCAGAGTCATAGCCCTCCTCATTAGGGTTTAACCATCAGCGGGCCGGACATGACTCAGGATCCCCCCCTCCGGGACAGCGGTGGTTTGTCAGGACGCATACAAGTCACCACGCGCACGAGAGCTTCCAACGCTGGGTCACCGGGGCCCAAGGGCGGTACAGTGGGTGTTTCACCATCTCCTCTCCTCCACTCCCACCCACGACTCCCTCCCTGCGGTCACGACATACTCGGCCTGGAACGCGAGGACGAGCCCGCTGCAGGGGCCCTGCGTGACATACATTCTGAGCACTCAGCCGGGTGCCATCCAGTGAACCACCTCTGGAGGCGTCATGGGCCGGACGCCTACAGTGGTGGTTCACCGGATGGCACCCCTCTGAGTGCTGACACCATGATGCCGGCGCAGCGAGTGGCCTAGTGTCCTGGACGAGGTTAGGGCAAGTTGTGGAGGCCGGGCTGTGCTGTACACCTTCCTATCACGTGATGCCGCTCAGCAGAGCGCAAACGCCATTTCACTAGCGACTGCAGCTCAGAATCAAGCATAACATTTAAAAGATTGACTTCTAAAAACAAATGACTTTCAGCTATAGTTTATTCTGTGATACAAAAACATGTAAATGCAACATGAGGGCAAATTATTTGACAGGAAAAACAAGAAGAATAAAGAACCACCTGACTTTTGTCTAAGCGGCACTCATTTCTTCTTCTACTTTGACTATTCCAAACTTGCCAGCGATGATAGCAGTCTTGACATCCTGCTTGGAATAACAATGGAGTCCTCGGGGATCTGCTCACTTTCCCTTTCATCTGATGCTCTTCCTTGCATCTTTCCCTTCCTTGGTGTATTGTGGCTTTTTCTGGGCCCCCTTTCCCCCTCCCTAAACATTAACTAGTGATGTTCATGATACAAACACAGCCATTTCTTATCAACTCACATTGCTTAATGCCATGGCCAGGGCCTTTTCTTTTCTTTTCTCTCTGAAAAAAAAGAAAAGGTTTTTAAATAGTATCCCGTGCATCAAAACACTGTTTTTCACTTTTGTAAATGTAACACACTTATCCAAAACAAGAGGATTTTGTTATTCTGATAAACTTCATAGCAAACGACTCATTGCCTTATCAGGGCCAGCTGTTTATTTACATACAGACAGCGACCTCAATCAATCCATAACAACCATGCAGATTTTCAGATGTGCACATGAAGTGCAGAACCTGCAGCACAAAGTCAATGTGTAACTTCACAACGTGAGCAACCTGAACATAAAAGCAAAAAAGCAAAGACACTGAAGACATGCACCCAAACACACATCTTGACAACCAGACGCACACTCAACATCTCACTCCTCCTGCGTGCGCAAGACTCAACAGCTCATTCACCATGTCGCCCCGTCAATAACAATAGCAACATTATAAATAATGCAGTCTGACGCCGGAGCAGACTAACTAAACATTCAGGGCCACCATTTGGTTTCCACATAGTTTCACGTTTCATTCTATAAAATTCCATTGTAAACTTTTGTGCACTGCAGATGAACCCACTGTCTAAATGTGGGATTTAGCAGAATCTTAATCAGACTTTATGGATTGACGGTCTTTATTTTTGTATTTCTCCAGCAACACAAACTTGGACCCCTAACTTGGCGTCCTACTTGGATGCTTTTTGGCAATAATCCTTTGGGATCCTGGTCAGAACTGGACGTGGTGATGGTGCACTGGTGGATTTGTGTTTAGTTTCTCTGATGCCCTGCATCGGAGGCAGATCCCCAGGCAACACTGGTGTGGGAGTGGTTGAACTGCTCCTCTTGGTTTGAGTGTGGCCCTGCTTTACATTTATGAGATACATTCATGAGATACATAAGAACCCAGGGACGCTGAATCAGATGATGGTTTGTGTGTGATTATGATGGACAGGCGGCCCTCTGCTGGGCAGGCAAGCCACTGTTACTGAGAGACTTGCTACACCAGCATGGCTGTACCTGCAGAACCCCCCCCCCCCTCCACTCCCCCGCAGCACACTTCAAAATGCTGCAGACAGCACTTTTAAACACTAGCAATAAAAGCTGAGATCACTACCGGTAATGCGGCCATTTTTTCCCCTGCCAGATTCTCTAAAGATATTCTTAAGAAAAACCTATTCTGTATTAACTTCAATAATGTAGTGTGTGTCTGTGTTTGTGTGTGCGTTTCTGTGTGTGCGCTTGTGTGTGAATGAGCAGATGGGTGTGTGTGTGTGTGTGTGTGTGTGTGTGTGTGTGTGTGTGTGTGTGTGTGTGTGTGTGTGTGTGTGTGTGTGTGTGTGTGTGTGTGTGTGTGTGAGCAGATGGGTTTGTATGTGGGTGGTTGGTGTGTAGTTTTGTGTACATGTGTGTTTTTTGGGAGGAATTCGTGTGTGTTGTGTGTGGGGGGGGGGTGTATGAATGAGCAGGTGGCCCTGTGTGTGTGTGTGCGCCTTTTTGTGTGTTTGGTGTTCTGTGTACATAGTGTGTCTGTGTGTGCATACGTGCATGAATGAGCAGGTGGGCAAGTGTATATATTTTTGTGTGTGAGAGAGAAGTGGGGCAGTACCCCTGGAAGCCACTGTGTGCCAGAGGAGCCCAAAGGGTGGTGGGGAGAGTTGTGGTAGACAGTTAACAAGGCTTTGGAGTTAACTTTGAAGGTCACCCTTCTCCAGCTCTCCTCTGGCTACCTCCTCAGACAGATTGCCTTGAACCTTCTGCTGCCCTGGGCACTGCCAAATATGTCCTCTGCTCTTTGTTAAGGTCCGTTAGACTCACTATACCCAACCCGAGGTCTCCCCCTTCCCTCCTTAATCACTGTCTCCTCCTCTGCTCTTCACTCTGCCACCATTCCTCACCGTGGCTAATGAAGTCTAATGAAGCTCATTGTTGTTGAAGATACTCAGATCCAGTCCACAGTAATAGAAGGTGAATGATGAGATGGCCTCTGGATACCATCCAGATATTCAAGTTTGCGTTTCCCAGTGAATATCATTCAGGTCTTGGCTGGGAAGTAATTAGTTTCATTATATGGAGACGGCCTACCAAAAGCCTATAAGAGATTACAATCTTACTTTTTTTTCTTGGTTCTCTTGATGTGCTGGTGCTCTGGTTCTCTGGTTCTGTTGGTTCCCCTTGTTCTCCTGGTTCTGTTGGTTGTCAGTTTCTCTGTTTAGCCTTGTTTTCTAGAGCTTAGGCTCTAAGGTGCTCTCTGGTTCTCTAGATCTCTGGTTCTCTCGTCTTCAATTACTCCTTGTTCTTCAGATGATTTTGGTTCTCTGTTGGTTCCACTGGGTTCCTGTCCTAACCTCTGCATGATTTCCCTGTCCACCAGAACAAGATCATCCTGGACCCGCTGACGTTCAGCGAGGCCCGCTTCCGGCCCTCCCTGGAGGAGCGTCTGGAGAGCATCATCAGCGGCGCCGCCCTCATGGCCGACTCCTCGTGCACGCGGGATGACCGCCGCGAACGCATCGTGGCCGAGTGCAACGCCGTGCGCCAGGCCCTGCAGGACCTGCTGAGCGAGTACATGAACAACGTGAGTCTTTACTCCCTCTCACACGTTCTCTCACACACACACACACACACACACACACACACACCACACACACACACACCACACACACACACACACACACACACACACACAACAACAACACCACACACACACACACACACACACACACACACACACACACACACACACACACGCATGCGCGCACACAAGCACACATGCACACACATGCATACACATGCATACACATGCATACACACCCACACACATGCATACACACGCACACACATGCATACACACACACATGCATTTAAACATACGTACACACAGACAATCATAAACCCACATGCATATCCACAAATTCCCACATTACAGACACATGCATGCATACGTCACACACACACAATTTGCATACACGCAGATGAATATATTCAAACACACATATACTTACAATCATTTCCACTGACATACCTATTGATGACCACACATGTATAATCTTACTTTAACATGCACACTAGGATCTTTGCAAAAAAAAAGTTTATGCTTAATAATAGGATGATTGGTAAATCTTTTCCTTCATAGGACATTCATCGTTCAAATGTATGCTCATTGCTGTTTGTCAAGCAAAGCAAACACGTGCTATTTTTTCTGACAGTTCAATCATATTTCCGACATTTCAGTATATGCAATAATTTCCTGCTATCCAATGTGTATGTGTGCAGTTAGGTTGTTGCTGCCGCAATTGTGGCGACGATTCCACAATGCAAAAGCTAGTTACTTAAACCCATCCTCTATTGGGTTAGGGCACACTGATGAAAGCCTTTTCATTCATACTGTCATGAATGTTACCAACTGGGTGTGGGTTGCCAATTTTCCGCTATGCATTCAAATGACAAGCGGCCCTCAGTGACGCCTTTTCCATCACCTATTACATAAGAAGCTGTGAGCTCTCCCTCAGTGCTACTATTCATATTTTCAAACACAGTCAAAGCGAGATCAAAGTTATATCCAAGTTTCCAAGGTTTTATTCAAAGTTAATTGCTCTGCCCGAGAGGGTATGGCAGAGCTACAGCAGCAGACCCGCTCCTCAACTCACTCGTGTGCATGTGTTGCTGCCTACTGTTTTTTTGGAGATCTTTGAGATTGACAATTTGCCCTTCAATACATACATGATGTTTGATCGGTTAAAGAGTCAAAATAACAAACTTTCTGTTATAGTTTTTAGTGCTTTTGTCAATTTTTGCACAAAAAAGGAACAAGAGAAGGGTTTTTGCTATTCAAAGATAACTTCCGAAACATCAACATTTTAGGAAGCTTGAAAAAGCATTAACATTAAAGTGCTTTTTACTCTTTAATTAAAGTCAAAGAACTATCAGTGGAGTTTTCCTTCATTAATATTACAGCATCACACAGCTTTCTCGAAAACATTATAAGTCACATTAAAAGCCTCCAAAATGAATGATTTGGTTCATCGCCAACCTCCTTCACTTACATTTATTTGAATAGGCCTGCATTGAGTCAGTGTAATGAGATTTTACCATAGCGAGAAAGAGAGACATACAGCCATAGAGAGACAGACAGAAAGACACTAGCAGGGAGATGTGTCAGTAGAGAGACAGACAGACACTAGCAGTGAGATCTGTCAGTAGAAAGACAGATGTAGAGCTCTATCCTGTGTAAGGCACTGGCTGACAGGGAGAGGGTAATGCAGTGTCCACAGCGTGACGCTGGCAGCACGGTGACTTTCTCAGCTCCACAGCCTTAATATAGTGCAATACATCACAGTGAAGCCCAAGTGTGTAAGCACCATAGCGCCGGAGATACAGGGCCTGGTTCGGTGCTTAGATAACCCCTAATAGCCTTGGCTGAAGCACTAACTTACTGCAGTGTGCCGGCCTGCTTTTAACATAGTCACATGTTGAACTAGGGTGGAAACTAGCGGAGCTCTCTCTCAACCGCTTGCATCGCTGTTTCCCTCTTGGGTTTTCTGTGAATTTGGACCTTTTGTTATTGGCAGTGCACTCTCTAATGAAGGCATGGTCCACTGTTGAGCTGAGGCTGACATCTTCACTGGCATTTACTTGCAGCGTTTTGTTTTTTGCGTAGTTGTACATGGCCTCGAGTTGCCATTTCATCGACCGCCAAAGCCCTTCTTGTCTCTCTTCCTTCCTTACTTGCCCACGCCTTTCACCCCTCAGGGTTAATGAGGCATTATGCTTTCCGAACGTAATCTCCAAGCTTTCCAAACAATTGGATGAGGATGACTGAATCAGCAGCTCAATGGTACTTCTTAACCTGTACACCTGGATATAAGGAAGGCTCAGCTGCAAATTGCGGATGATCGGCCATCATGCCAATTTGTAACTCTGTGCGTCATGAGATCTACTCCCAACAGGCAGCAAAATAAAGGTAAATTGGAAAAAACATTAAAATAAACATATTTTAGATGTAAACATCATCTGTGTCCTAAAATGTCAGACTACTACCCACGGCGTGTCAAAATGACGAGTAGTGTGTGAAAAAACATTGCCATGTCAACATAACTTTCACTACGAGTGCGCCGGTGGAACAGCCGGATTGTGAACCCGAGCAGCCGTGCAAGGTACGGTAGCTCAGTGAACCCGAGCTGCCGTACCTTCTCTTGCCTGAGAAGGTAGAGATGGGTTTCTGTTTGCTTCCTTGCGATTCTGACTTCATATCCAAAGTTTCATTAAACACAGCTTAGAGATGCTCGCTGCTTCGGGTGGCTTTTATAGCTAACCTGCCCCATACAAAACACACTATCTATCTCAGCAAGCTCAAGAGAGCTCTTTTCTGTGCTGGTCAGGGGTCATTATTGGAAGCGTTGGACTTTTGATGCATGCTTTATCCTCTGTATCCCTATCCTTTATGAATTCATCAATATCCCATCCTTGCAGGTCATGAGTGATCGGGTGGATTTACAGTGTTTGAGAGCCGCCCACGTGTATCGGCCTATTCGCTATGTGTCGGATGTCATTTAAGGTCATCAAGCCATTGCCCCGTCTGCTGAATATCGATGTCACAATATCAACTCTCTTGCTGATGTGGGAGAATTTTACTATACCCTTAATAGGATTATCATCATTATCTTGACTTAAATGCTCTATTAATGAGATATGCGTGGAAAGAACACTGGGTTGGGGAGTCTCCTGAAGGAACTCTAGCTTACTAAAAAGATCATCTGTTATTCTGTGCCACCAGTATCTAATATTTCCGGTACAATAGAATTCTTGTGATGAGGTCGAGACAACCTTATGATTAAAAAGTGTTGGATTGGAAAGAAATGGATAAGGAAGGCAAGGGATGAGGGGAACTGCTTTCCCTTGATGGATAAGGGAGGCAAGGTGTTAGGATGAGGGGAACTGGGTGAAAGGTTTGAGCCACCAATACGTGGCCAACCAAGTTGTGCTAAAGACCATGAACAGAACGGGAAGAAACGGAAGTCGGCTGATGTATGGGCATTGTTTGATAACAGGCCGGGCGTGAAGCTTATGTGAGGAATCACAGAGCGCGACTATAAAAACAGTTTGCCCAAGCTGGAAAAGCAGGTGTTCTGCAGACCAGCTCGGCTTTTGAATTACTTTGTTAAAGTTCTAATTAAAGGTCCTCAACTTTATCCGGCGGTTTCCTTATCTCTTTCCTTGTTAGAGTTTAAGGGTTGTACTTTCCACAACACTGACAAAAGGCACCGTGCAATAACCAATGAGCTCACTATCGCTCTGCCGTCGGCAGGCTATTGTTCTCGTACCCTCCTTCTGAGACAAGAAAGGCTCTCTGGAATGCTACCATGTCAAAATAAGGCTCCTCTCAGATCGCAACCCGCGCCCTGCGTGTTTGTGTACATACGACGGGGGGGGGCGCTCCTGCACGTGTCTGACTGGAAGTGATACCGTGTAGGATGATGGCACATGTTCGTGGTCTACTTATTATCGGTAATAATTTCTCTGGTAGAATTGACAATTTTCAGGACCACTCACTCAAGGATAAACAAGGTGGAAACAACTTTTTTTGATACAGTTTCGTTACCCCTGTTTACAGTTGCAGTGCAGTGTGTCGGTCCATGGCGTATCTCCTGACCTCCCCCCCCCCCACACACCTAACCCTCACTTCCTCATGAAAAGCTTCAAATGGTCCATGATCTCATCAGTGAACGCAGAGCCCTTTAGTGTACGCGTGCAGCGCGCCGGCTCCTCGCTCCGCTCTCTTGTTGCTAAAGGAGTTAGCCGTGCTTCATTAGAGCCCTGAGATGTGTTGTGCAGGCTGCAGCTGGGAGAGCGAGGATGGCCCGGGGCCACGCCAGCCAGGAACACAAAGTGAATCACAGGCCCTGGCCCGCAGTTCCAGGCCAGGGTAAGCTATCGCAGTTTGTGCAGGAGATGCCCATATCTATAGAGATGTGTATCTATATAGCTCTATATAGATGTTTATGTTTTGCTTTATTTAAAGGCCGTGTTGCAAGGTTTATTTTCCAAAGAATTTGTTCAATTTGCTTGTTGGTAATAAAGATTGAAATGGTTATTTATTGTGTTTAATGTTGTTAGGTATCACAAAACTGAATGTAATTCGAAAAAGTAGGTACTATTTTAGCGGTTTGCTATTGATTCTCATTTCCCCCAGAATGCATTGCATGATGTCACGTTGGGGAGACACGGACCAAAGCCGCATTGAGACCCTTAGTAGAGACTTTTAAGAGAGTGTTCAGCAGATTATACTAGATACATAGATAAATACATAGATATTATATATAGTTAGTATATGCTATCACACAAACCTCCTAAGATAGCACAATTTCATTGGTTCGCTATCTCGGGATATCGGGCAATATCCCATGATTGACATCTCAAACTTGATATTGTTTTCATCGCAAAATGTCCGCTAATAACAATAAATAAACCTTCGGTCTCGGGGGCTATTCCCAACTATTAACTTCGCCTTCGGCGAATAATTGTTGATTAATAGCTTAGATAGATAGATAGCCTGGTCAAGTCTTTATTCATACCAAACTACACAAATCGTCGGGAATTCATTTAGGGTGATTTGGCTCACACAGTATAGCCTACAAGACCACACAGAACAAGGGAGACAACAAGTCTGACTGGACACACACAAAATACATCACAGATAGAAAAATAATTAAATATAATAATATTGTTTTGTCTTTTCCGGCTTTGGCATACTGCATGGTTATGAAGGCCTTGTGGTTAGTTGTGGTCTTAGTGAAGCAGCCTAGCCTTGGAGTTGGATACGTTGGATAAGGAGTGATTGTGTACGGGCGTGCAAGAGTGAGAGAGAGAGAGCCCAACCACCGTGGTGATGTTTGGCGTCTCTGTCAGCATCCGCCGGGTTGGACGATGTGCTTTGTGTATGTGTTCAATGTACATCTGTCTGGTCGTATTTGCGGTAGATTGATGGTTAAATAATGTCACACTGCAAGTTGCAAGTGCACACTTGCAAGTGCACTGATTGCGTGTCCATAGACTAAATTAGCCCATAGCTAGCATGATGCCTTCTATTTCTAGATCTTCTGACTAAGTTTACCGGTACTTCCGACATAATCGCTGTCACTAGATAAAAAGAAAACGTTGACTTGCACTCTGTGCTATTCACTGACAGTAAAAGTAAATAAAAGTGTTGTTGTTGTATGCTGTTCATTGACTAGCTCCAGCGCTCGTTGCTGCGTTGCTAAATGATAGCGACTCTCCACTCATTCTCCTCTGACCATGCATTTAATTGGCTTTGACCGCCATCAGTTCTCGGGAATTCCTCATTCACCCTCTCACGTCTGACAGGTTCAAAATTATACTGCTGTGGGCCATCATACATGTTATTTGTGGTTTTTGCCACCTCTTAGACGCCATAGTTCTAGTACTAGGATGAGGCTACCTTCCACCACGTCTCCCCAACGTGACGTCATCGACGAATGGCGTTAGAAAACACCCGTTACTGCCAAAAACGACAAAAACTGAACTTTAACACTATTTTGGAGACATTTTATAAATGATACACATATTTTGAGTGCTTTATGTACCCATTAATCAAAACTTCCGGTTAACCTGCATGTAGGCCTTTAAATGAGGCCTGACTTGGAACATACAACATACAAGCATCTTGTATGGAAGCACACTGAAATAATGAATTCAAGCATGAATAAATACATTACACATACATGTATGTATATAGGACTACATATTTTAGTGCATTAATGATAATGTGAAAGCATAGATGACAACAATACACTCGTGACTCCTAGCAATATGCAATGAAATGAAATAAACAGAAAGCGACATTTACTTAAATTGGCATTGGTGTATTTTGACAATAACTACAATCCTAAAATATAACTAAACTTCAACAACAATCATAGTAGAGTCTGCGCAGTCTTGGGATAATTAATTAAAAGTATTTTATTGCATCCAGTTAGTTAATACCTTATTTACTGGAACAATGAGACACAAACAAACAATTTACTTCTACTTAAATGTCCTGTAGGTAGGATTTAAGAGCTATTACTTAAAAGAAAGTCTGAAATATTACCTACAGCCCCTTCCACCTCTTCTAAAGACAGAAATACTATATATATTGTTTAAAGATCTGGAGGGATTTCATTTGCATGGCCATGTATTGACATTATCGGAACAGTGGGTAGTATTATTATACGGAATTATTGGTTGTTTTATGTTCTTTCCATCCACACAAACTTGGAGGTGCAATCATACAATGTGATATTTAAAGGTGAAGTACATAACATTTCAACACCCTCACTTACCTGGAAATATCTGTAATAAAAGCTGACAAAAGGGATTGAAATAATGTTAAAAATAAATAAAAATCACATCAGATAAATTACACATTCTACAAATAATAAATGCTGACTTATCCGTACCTGTCTACCTTTGTTTACATGCCATGTTGCATTCTTTCTATAGTAGCCCAAAATGGAAAACGGCTCGTAGCTTTCTTCACTTATCTGATTGTATCTTAGGTTCACAATTATATGCTTTTATAGACAATGACATAATTTTGGACGTTCCTACTGGCACAATGCACAATCAGAATAAAGGCCAGTACAGGTCAGTGCATCTTCTCCCATCTCGGTGGAATGGGAAGCGTGGGAAGGTTAGGTTTGTTGCAATTTGCAACTTGAAAAATGAATAAATTTGTATACAAAATGTGAACACCGATGCCAGAAGTAATACTGAATATGGAACACAATACTGAAATATAACTGAATGTTTAAATAGGACTGAGATTTATCTGAATTAAAAAATAAAGCTGAATCCTGAAATATCATATATATAACAGAAAAAAAAAACATATTTAGAATGATAGCACCGACATTATATGAGCAAAAACACTGAAGATAATGCTAAAATAAATACCGAAAAAATGCTTCACAGAAGTAACGTACAAATATAATACAAATATATATATATATATAAGTAAAGATAAATATACTGGAAAGCCATAAGCCTATTACAGGGTAATAATATAGCTGACAAAATAAAGCACCATTTATTTACCTAATCCAAAATGCAATTATGTACTGATCCAGTCATGTATTAAAACATTATAATAAGCAATAATGAGCCAACTTCATCTGAACACTAACACATATCTAAAACACACCTGAATACTGGGATATAACTGAGTACTCAAATATAATTGAAGTGTCATAAAGGAACATTCGGTTTGTTTTTAATTCCCGACCACACGTTTCTGCAGAAAGCCAAACCACAGCACAAGGTTAATCATTGTGATGGCTGGCTATAAATTAGGTTAAAGTGACAGCAGAATGTCCATACCTGTCGACCGGTGCTAGTGGTGGGTGATTGGTGACAGCAGGCCCGGCTCGCCAGCCCCTGCTGAATCATCAGCACCAGCTGATTTAGTTACGGCCGCTCCGACACCGCAGATCTATCAATTGATCCAGCAAGTTATTCATTGCTGGCCAGGGTCAAGGGATCGAGAGAGAGAGAGTGGGGGTCCACAGTCTAGATCGGCCCACCATTGCCTCTTTAGAGAGAGAGGGAGAGGGAGGGAGAGAGGGGGAGAGAGAGAGAGAGGCAGAAGGGGTGAGGCTGGTGGGTCTCAAGACAGAAGTGTTTAGCGATGGCTGCGGGGGAAAGGATGGCAAGAGCGCTGATTTCACTGTTGACCAGACGAGACATGTAGGAGTAAACATAGAGGAGGTGGAGGGCAGGGTAGAGTGGTCTGTAGGGTGGGACTACTGGGCCCTCTGCTCACAAGGTCTGTGATGACACATGCCCTGCACATACACATCTCCGTAAGTGTGTGTGTGTGAGTGTGGGAATGTGTGTGTGTGTGTGTGTTTGCTAGTGCCTCTCATGCCAAATTTGACCATTTGGGAACATCTCTGTGTTTTTCAGGCTCTTGTCTAAGCCTTAGTATGTTGAGGCTGTGAGCTACACAATGGAACAGGCTGAGAACTATGTCTAAGTGTATAGAGCTCTGCTTATTAGAATAATGCTTAGAGTGTGATTGTGTGTGTGTGTGTGTGTGTGTGTGTGTGTGTGTGTGTGTGTGTGTGTGTGTGTGTGTGTGTGTGTGTGTGTGTGTGTGTGTGTGTGTGTGTGTGTGTGTGTGTGTGTGTGTGTGTCCACGGGGACTAGGTCTGCGCATAGATCCCTGCTTACTAAAATAAGTTAAAGGGAGATGACACGCTGTAACTCTGCCTGCAGGACTGTTGGGTCGTGTCCTCCACTCTCAGACGGCCCGCTAAGCCCTCTGGTACCTTAGGTCTGCACCCAAACCACAACAGAAGAAGAACTGCCCTCTCCCCATACAAAGAAATCAATATCCCTCAACATTTAATTTTCAGATATCTGAATAAAAAATGTATAGGCTATCTGTATATTGAAATGCAGCTTAATACTAAACTCTTTACACAATACTAAAGCATAACTTAAATATGTTGGAACACAAATGTACCTGTATCCTGAAATGGAAATCTATACTACAATATATTGCAATAACAAAGTATGTCCTAAATATATCTGAAACACTAAAATATAGCTTTGTACTGAAATTAAACTCAATACCAAACAATAACGCAGCACTAAAATAAAACCTTTTTACAACTTAAACACTAAAATCGACCTGCACAATGTAACTCAATACTTAAATATAACGCAATACCAGAGGTGGGGGTAAGTCAATCATGTGCAAGTCACAAGCAAGTCTCAAGTCATAACCTTCAAGTCTCAAGCAAGTCCCAAGTCACTGTGGTGAGAATCAAGCAAGCCACGAGCCAAGTCATTGCTCAGGTCAAGCAAGTCACAAGTGAAGTCATACAAAAATCTGATGATCTAACCCAGTTTCCACATTTAAAAATCTGAAAATAGAGTGGCTCAAATTATAAATAATAATTTGAGTTTTATTTCAACATTATAGCAATTTCTTAAAATTAACAATAACTCAAACTATTGCAAAACATTCCAAAACCATTATGTGAACAGTTTGACTTTTTTTTTATGATAATTACCTCCAACCTATGAACAGAATCAAATAGAACCTCTAGGTGGCTGTATACGAGAACGGTTACCTTTTTTTGTGGGTTTTGTAGTGACGGATGAAGTTTGATGTTGTGGCGATCGTGTCACTGATTTTTGAGCTGCATACCTTGCATACCGCTTTCCTCTTTTCCTTAATATCGACATGTAATGCTTGAACCCAAATTGAATGATTTTTGGTCTTGCCACCTCCATGACTGCTGCTCTAATGACCTGCTCACGCAGCGAGCAGTTTATCCGTGCAGAGCGCAATCACCCGAGATGCCTGCATTCATTGCACTGTAAAATCACCTGATCATGTTTCAAAATAAACTAATAAATATACATAAATACAACATCATTTCATCTCTCAAGTCTAAGTCAAGTCCCGAGTCATGAAGACCAAGTCAAAGTCAGGTCGAGTCTTTTATCAGTGTTAGTCAAGCAAGTCTCAAGTCCTCAAATTTGCCACTCGCCCCCATGTCTGCGCAATACTAAAATAGGAGTGGACTACACCTGCAACACTTCAACATACCTGTATACTGACATGTAACTCAATACTGAAATATAAAGCAATTATAAAATAGAACCAAGCAGAGCCAAAAAGAAGCACCAACAAGGTCTCATCCCGACCTTTAACAACCGGTGTACTCTGCGCTGCAGAACCTCCCTCCCCCCACAGTGTTTACAGTACCCTGTGGTCTCGCCGGCATGCGGGCGTGACTTTAAACAGGGAGGCAGAGGCTGGACACATTGATCAATACCCCCTCCTCCCCCAGTCCCTCAGACGGCCCTCCCCTCCCCCCCTACCTGCCCGCCTCTTGCGCCGTCCATCACCCGAGGTCGGGTGAAGGACACATGCAGCGCTCTGTGGGTGCCAAGCAGAGGAATCTACCTTTAAGCCCGGCTTGGGACCACAGACCCCCACACCCCCTCATCATCCCCCCCCTCCTCACAGGAGATTGAGGGAAGATTATTCTCCAAAGACGTGCCCCCCCCCCCCCCCCCCGCGCTCCTCCTGTCCTACTCTCAATGTCGTTGAGAGGAGGTCTTTTGTTTGTTTTATCAATACCTCCCAAAGTCAGGGGCTTCAAATGAGTTGCACGTTGATATTAACCTTGAATACATTTTGAACTTTAACTACTACTTGGTCAGTTGATTGTGTATTTGTGTATTCATTAATTTACCTTTTAATATCTTGTTTTTCCGTAGGAATTTATTTATTAATTTATTCATGAATCAAATCAATCAAAGCTTTTGTCAATTTGCTCACTGTACCAACACACAGGGTTCTGTAATTGAAGCCAACAGACCATGTCCCTCCATTACATTATCAAACTCTTCATACAGCCACATGTCACCACATCAAATAGGTTTTCCTCCACACTGCGTGCAATTGGCAGATAACTTTTATTTCAACTTTTTCTGCACCCTTCCCTCCTTCCTTTCCTCACTTCCCACACATTCCTTCCTCCTTTCGTTAGAAAACACAGTCTCTGTTCCTCCTCCTCCCCTTCTTTCTTCTTCTCCTTCTTCTGCTGTTCCTTCTCTTCTTCTTCTGCTTGGTCCTCTCTGTACCCGCCCCCATCCAGCCTGAACCCAGCATGTGGCTGTAATGAGGCTGCCAACAAACGGACCGAACATGGCACCATGCAAACACTCCCTCACACTCCAACTAGCCCAAGCCAATGTCCCTATAAAAAAAGGGGAACCACATAATCGGCCACACAGAAACACGCACGCACGCACGCACGCACGCGCGCACACGCACACACGCACAGCAAGCCTTTGGTTTCTCTCCTTTCATAGTGTGACTTCATGCCAGTTGCTAACAAACCCTACCTCCCTCACTGACCTTTCTCTCAGAGTGCCTATACCTCAGCTCCAGGTGAGAATAGAACTGGGAGGATAATTAATGCCACACAAATTGAGCAATGAGTATTATTCATAATTAATGTCTATCTATTGTGACTTGGCAGTTGCCTCCTGGCTGCAGGAGAGGGCTCGTTAAGAGAGCGTTGATTGCGTTTTTCCAGTTTTGTCCTGTCAGACACATTGATACCATCAGCATGGCCCCCTGCGTGGCCGTCGCTAAGTCAGCGTCGTCTGGTCTGCGTCTGCTGGATGTGAAGGAACCGGGCGGTGGCCGGTCTCTCGATGCTATGGGCTCACGGAGGTCGCTAACAAAGTCAATGCAGACCACCCATTGTTGGTGTGTTCTTTGCTCTAACTGCTCTTCTTATCATATTCTTATCCTTCCCTAGTTCTAGTTCTCCGCTGTAGGACTTCCTAAAGCCAAATAATCCGATGCTGTAGAAGAAACAGAACAAAAATGCACACAGTGGCTACATTGCTGGGATGCACGCTGTGCATAAGAGTTGAAACACGGGCGACATCATGTTGCTAAAGTAGTCTCTACACATGCCTGTAGACCATCACAAATCTCTCCCAGCACGAGCCCACATACCAGTCCCGCGGATGCACGCATGCTTACACAAACACACGCACACACACACACACACACACAACACACACACACACACACACACACACACACACACACACACACATACCAACACACACACACACACACACACACACACACACACACACACACACACACACACACACACACACACACACACACACACACACACACACACACACACACACACACACACACACACACACACACACACACACACACAGACACACACGTGTCGTTCAGCGCATGCAGAGACCCACGGGCATATCCCTTGCCTACGGACGCATACACCCGAAGACAAGGTACAGCACAAAAAGTAAAAACAGGAAATGGAATAATTCATAAGGGACCGTATGAGAGCTCACATCACAAAGAGGCTGCTTTGCACATCACATCCAGCCCGACTGCAGCGTAACCAACAGGTACCTCCTGGGAGCGCTGCTGCAGAGAGGGCTGCTGTCGCGCTCCAGCCTTACCCAGCACTAAGGCATTATTTTTATATTGATCTGGGAATAAGACCAACAAATAAAATGATGAGTTATTGACTTTCTCTGCTCCGGCTTTATTCTGAGTCAAAACTTTAAAGAACTGCCCGGGCAGATAGTGGTGGAGCCGCTTCCAGACGACACAGACCACAGAGAGGCGGCGGGCAGGCCGGCGTCCTCAGGTGGCCCGCGCTAAAGGAGCGTATTAGGCTAAAAGATTCCCCGCTGATGGCACACGGTCGGAGGCATGTCCTCCGCGATTGTGTTTGAAGGCCACTCTGTCGATAACAGACGACCTTCCCCTGACTTCTGTGAGTGATATTGAGGCCGTGGTATGCAACTGGCCGGCATTAGTGGGAGCGCTGGGGCTTTCCCTCTCTGGTGCTGCCGGGGCCCATGATCAGTGGTTCTCAGGCGTTCTCATCTCTGCCAAGCCTGCCATGCAGAATGATGGTTGTTTTGTTTTGTTTGGCCGGAGGTCATCAGGATCCTTATTATGTAATCATTGTCCTTAGCACGAGGGCCGGCCCCCTTCCTCCTCCACTGTTTTGGGCTGGTGTCTTGTCCTCTGCTTTGTCCCTTCTCCCGGGCTCGCCGTGCTTGTCCTCCCATCATGCTCCCTCTCTCTCCACAGTCAGCACTTACTCCCTGTTAAATGCCTCGCGCTCGCCCATAAATCACTGGCTCCCCGCGGCGGCCCCGCGCCCTCCCTCCCATCTGTCAACACCTAACGCGCCGCACGGCCCGCCGCCATCCACCGCACTCCAGCAAACCACTCACTTTGGCCACCGCTGCGGCTTTCTCAGCCATCCAGAGACACCCCTCCCACTGCACCCCACTGCACCCCAGCCCTGGGAGGCACAGAGCCCCTCGATTGACCAGAGTGTTGAGAGAGGGAGGGCAGTGAGTCTATTTAAGCCCTGCTGGGGCATCCACTGGATGGGTCTCTGAGGAGGTCTGGAGGATTTATGGATCAACACCCAGTTGCATTCCACCCCCCCCCCCCCACACACACACACACGTTTCTATATTTCTTCTATCATTCCATCCGATCTTCAATGTCAAAACTACTTATATACTAATAAATAATACTTATATTGATCAATGGAAATAGCAAGGAAATAAAACCAACCGACTCAACCCTAATTGCGATCAGCATCGATGAAATCCCGAAAAACTATATATGTATTGAATTATCAATAACATCCTCTTAAAGTGACACCTCGTCCACCCGCTCCGTCTATAGTGTCCCATTTGTCATGACCTCGTGGCTGGGTCACGACCCGTACCCCTCGCTTCCCCCCTCCCCCCTCCTGGAGCCCCTTCTTTAGCACCCCCTCGCTGATTTAATGACTCATTTGCCAAAGATAGAAATCATTTTGTCTTGGCTGCAGGTAGTCCACTGTGCCGTCCTGCATTCCAATAACTCACGCCCGGTGCCAGCCAAATGAAGTTAATAATTCAACAACATTTTCATTAATGTGCTACTCCCTTTGCTTTTTTTACACCGTAATCGTGCAAATAAAATACAGCGGTATCCGGTATGTTGACGCATGGATCCGCCGAGCTATCGCCGCCTTGCCTTTTTGCTAATGCCAACAAGATGAGGGAGGGATGAGGCCATTTATCTTCATCTCAAACGTTAGTCTCCCCCTGTTTTATTGGCCCGTCTTCTCCCATCCTCATATAACTGGTGTGTCTTTAAATTGAACACTACCTGCCACTTTTATCTGTGTTTAATTTGGACGAAAAACGCTTCAATTTCCTCCTGTAATTCTACTCCACACTAAGCCATTTTAACATGATAAGATATGTTTTATTGCTATCTGGAGTTCTCTCTTTCGGGTTCTTTGTTCTTCTATTTACTCATGCAAAATAAATCAAACCAAAATGAAAGGGATGTTGTAGCATTCAAGTTGAGATGAATAAGTTAAAACTAAATTGTGTTTCCCTATGGTAGCTCAAATTTGCAGCCCACGTACGAAATGCCATGTCTGAGAGGGAAGCAGTGCTAATGACTGCTGCCCGTTCCCCTAATAAAGCTGCTTCATTTGCACTCCCTGCGCCTCTGTCTGCCAGGTTGTGCTCCACAGAGACCCAGGCCTGGGATAGCAATGCCCTGAGCTCATTTGGGGGAGGCTCTCGCCATACTGTGGGCTCTGATGCTTTGAGAGGACATGATACCCCCACAACACTCCCGACATCTGCACGAACAGCATGGGGTTTGGGGGAGACCTGAGGACGAAATGGCATGAGCAGGAGTTAAAGTGGTTGGGGAATTTATGGGTTTTTATTACCCTCTGTCTCTTACTGCTAAATGTAATGGGGATAGAAATCCCACATCTTTATTAACCATGCGGTCGCTTGAGAACTTACAATCTCATCGCCAGTCCAAATCATAACCAGGCCTTAAAGTGTTCAGAGATCAAAATCACTTTCCCACACCTGGGATTAGTTAAGTCCATCCCATCTCATCTAACCTCCTTGATTCCACGTTGACTGATACAATGCTTATTGAACAAACAACACATTACCTCTTACTTCTGACCATACGGTCCATGTGTGCGGGCATATGTGTTTACTTGAGTGCCTATGACGTGTTTTGTTTATGTTCACAACGATGCGGCAGTATGTGCTGTTAGAAAGGCTTGCTGGGCAAGCAGCGGTGTTGGTGGTGGTGGTGGTGGTGGTGGTGGTGGTGGTGGTGGTGGTGGTGGTGGTGGCGTGGTGGCGGTGGTGGCGGTGGTGGCGGTGGTGGCGGTGGTGGCGGTGTTGGCTGGTGGTGGTGGTGGTGGTGGTGGCGGTGGTGGCGGTGGTGGCGGTGGTGGCGGTGGTGGCGGTGTTGGCGGTGGTGGCGGTGGCGGTGGTTGGCGGTGGTGGCGGCGGTGGTGGTGGTGGTGGTGGTGGTGGTGGTGGTGGTGGTGGTGGCGGTGGTGGCGGTGGTTGTGGTGGCGCTGGTGGTCCAATCGCACAGGGAGGTAGGAGGAAAGGAGGGATGATCCCTCGGAGGAGAGCGTGCTCGCTAGCAGCACGCCTTCACACCGCCACCGATTGAGCCGATGGTACAAATGAGGATTTAATTGGGTTCTGGGCTAAGTTATATATGGATATGTGATAGAATTAAGCAGCAACATATTAATGAAATAAAAAGCTTTCAGATCTGGCAGTTCTATTGCATTAGCATCAATTCCACCCCACCACTAACCCGCCCATTCAACCATCCACCCTCTCTCTCTCTCTCTCTCTCTCTCTCTCTCTCTCTCTCTCTCTCTCTCTCTCTCTCTCTCTCTCTCTCTCTCTCTCTCTCTCTCTCTCTCTCTCTCTCTCTCTCTCTCTCTCTCTCTCTCTCTCTCTCGCTCTCTCTCTCTCTCTCTTTTCCCCCCCTCCCTGATCCCTTCAAGGGCTGGTGGTTTTAAGGACCCCCTAACTAAATTGACATTGATAGTAGGAGCAGACTATGGAATCGACCCTAATGGCATTAGGTAGGGCAGACATGGAATGGAGGATCAGGCTCTAACTGTATTAGCCGCTACATATGTTAGCGTGTTAGCAATCTGTCTGTCCTGCACTAAAGTGTGCCAGCGGCGACTCACAGCCTACACAGGACCGAAGAGACCCTGCGTGTTGATAGAGGCATACTTCCCCTTGTTCCGGGAGCCTGGTGGATGCCACTGTGTGATTATGCAAGAGGTGGGTTTGAATAAGTAGACGGGTGTCAGTGGGCCCACCTTGAGCACTTCAGGTCACAGAGCTAAATAACAGTGGAGCTCTGTTTTTAAAAGTATCCACGTCACTCATGCGCGCCATTAGCATTCACAGCCACACTCCAGTCTGCCTGCAGCATCGGCTGATTTTTCAAAATAGTCATTTAATGATTATGGTGGCCACAGTTTAGGATTGTTATTATCGATTGGATGCTATTGGGATTTCTTTTCAATTTGTATTATGATTAATAGAAGCTTATTAGTGTAGAGTCATAGTCGTAATAGTAGTAGCAATAATATTAGTAATATTAGCAGTGGTAGGAATAGTATTCAAATTTGTCGAACATTTATTGTGGATAAGGTTATAAATCTTGTTGTAGCAAAATGACATTGCTATTCTTTTATACATCTCCCCTTATCAAAATGGTGTATAGGTATTGTGTGCCACCGTGGATTATTAAAAACTCTTCTCTAATATACAGTTAAATGCTGCAGTAGTCCGCTCTCTGCTCATGTGACTCAGTGTGAGGGGGTGGGAAATTTATGCCCCCTCACAGCCCGCCCATGTGCATTACGCAGGGTTCAAGGAGGGTCCAGGTCGGACGGGGTCCACGCTGGAATCCCCCCGTCACCCCAAATCCACTCTTGGCCTTGGGAAGCTTCATTTCACGGGAAATAAGCAGACTAATTGCCCTGGCTCAGTCCATTGAATACAGTGGACGGGTTCCTTGGGCATGGTCACACAGAGAGGGCCTTTATCACCTGGTAGGGCTGCAGTCTGACGGAGGAGATAAAAAAATATAAAGAACCAAGAGACCATGGCGACAAGAATACCCGGGACCCAAGGTTTCACTTGTTGTGTGTGTGAATCTCAACGGAACGGAGGCTTCTGGTCCATGGGAGTTCGTCTTCTGATGCACATAATGCAATACAGAGCTGCTCTATGAGCTTTGCGTGGAGGGTTTTGTTAGCATGCTGCCCAGGGAATATTCATATACTGTACGGCAATCAGATAAAAAAGTTTTGCTGTCCTGTCTGTCCTGACGTGACACTGTCAGTTTCGTTCTGATTTAGAAACAACATTAAGCTGCATGGAAAAGTATGTTCCTCGACTGGATTCGGCAATTATAAGATGTGCTTTGAGGACCCACTCTGACCCACTCTGTTTGGCACATTGCCGACGATGAATCCATCCTGATCAGCCAAAATGTGTGAGTGCTGTCTCTCAGGTATCACGCCTACATCTCCTGGGCACGGGGGGCCCTCAGGCACAGGTGTTGTGCAGTGTGCGCGGCCCAGCCATGTAAATCCCATCGACACGCATCACAACCTGCTCCTTCCCCACCTGCCTCGGTCATATCTCCTTTATTAAAACACAGCATGTCTGATTAGGTCACCACCTCTGCATGCTTTCTTTTGCGCTTGGTGGGTGTGTTGCTGCTGACGTGTGGCTGCAGTCGCTCGCATACAACGGCCACTTTGTACTACCCTCTTCTCCCCTGTCATATTGAGTTCTAACTTCTTCATGCTTTCCTCTCATCTGTTGATAATGCAGATACGTCTAACTACTTCTAACTAACTTATGCTATATTGATGTCACGACAAAAAGAGTCACCATTACAGAGTCATAAGCCTCTCCCGCCATCTTTGATGGGTTGTAAACAAATAACTGTGATGTACATGCAACATTATTTAACAGGTTCAGGTTTACCCTAATCCTAAATGTATATCTTAGAACACCATTAGTTAATGATTACGTAACCACTAGTCAACTGTTCAGTCACAAGTTAATTGTTAGTTAATGGTTATTTCGATTTTTCATTTATTCGAGATCATGTGTCATTAGTAATTAGAAAATGTAAGGAAACAAATGGAAATGGGATTATTTTGCAGAGGATTTTAGATCCCCACTGAGCAACCTGCAGAATCAGCCGAAAACATCGGACAAATGTTGAGCTCGTCATCATTGTGGGTATAACGCTGCTGTTCCAAAACTCACACGACTATGTCAGAGTTCACTTAATTGTTCTGGCCCTCTGTGACTTCCCTACCGCAACATCCAACTGCTTATCTCATCCGTTGTTTCAGTGGAAAGGCAGATTTCATAACCTACTGTGAGTCAGCAACTAAAAATAGAGGGATGAAATGATGCAGGTGCCTAATTACAGTGTTCTTGAAAAATGTATCCTAACAATTTTGTCACAAACGATTCAGACTTTATTTACTTCATGACTAATTATTGTATCAGGCTTTGCATACAATCTCCTTGCACCAGAGGTGACCCTGGTGACCCTTTCTCTCCCCGTCTGCAATGTGTTATCTTATTTGCATTTGTATCATCACTGTAGCCGAGACGTGTGAGTGTGTATAGGCTCCCAGTTTAGACCTTTAAGCTAGTGTTTCCTTGATCCTTTGATGTTTGCTCTGATAGCGACTATGAAATATATGAAAATGTGTTGTCTCATTAAACTGCTTGTTAAATGCTCACCGTATATCTTCCCATCAAATCTAATGATAATACTTTGATGTCAAGAAGGTTTTCCTCAGTGGTAAAGATAGGTTTTTGGTACAGCTGTTCTTCGTGACAATAACAGAATTATGCATTTTTACCGATACACCAAGGTCACATTAGTGTTGTTTGGACTAAGATGTATACTAGCGAGGTTGCAAACATCTATTTATAAGGAATATCCATATTCATTATTTAATGCTACTGTATGTGGAAGGTATATTGTACTCTTTTCGAAGTTGAAGCCTCCTGGTACTGTAACATTATTTATTGTCTCTATCTTGTTTTGGTCAACATTAATTGCTAATTAGCTGTCTTAGATGATTCCCTTTAAGTGTAAACGGCATTAGTTTTCTAAGATTTAGGGTCGGCTGAACATTTAAACTTGAAGTTACAAAATGCTGTTTGTTCTCTTTAATGTTTGGCAATTGGACATATTTTCCTAAGTTTCTCATTTGTCTGCCTGCTCCTCCCCAACTTTAGATCTCCAGTCCTCTGTTCCTCTCCTGCTATATGCAGCCCTGCATCAATCAATACTGTGTCAGACAAATAGATTCTCAAGTGGTGCGTCAAAGCACCAATTCTAGTGAAGCGCGCTGCTGATGAAGGTAGCAGGGACTGGATACTTTGCTCAAAGGCACTTCAGTTCAAGGCAATTACTGGCCAGTGTATGGGTTCCCTTCCCAGCTGAAAGCTAACCACTTTGCATGCCAATCCATTACTTTGGCTCTGTCTCGCTCTCTCTTTGTCCCTCTTTCCCTCACTCTTTTTAGCTCTTCCCCCTACTCTCTCTCTCTCTCTCTCTCTCTCTCTCTCTCTCTCTCTCTCTCTCTCTCTCTCTCTCTCTCTCTCTCCTCCTCTCTCTCTCTCTCTCTTCTCTCTCTCTCTCTCTCTCTCTCTCTCTCTCTCTCTCTCTCTCTCTCTCTCTCTCTCTCTCTCTCTCTCTCTCTCATTTGGATCTGCAGATTGGAATGAGGGACAGCTTTGCCCAGCTGTGCTGGCAGCCGCTACCCAATCATTAATGTCTGTAGCACAACATGATTGAAATCAATTACATTCCTTAGAGCTGGGATCTATGCAATCTTCAGAGAGTGATGGATAGAGACTAATAGGAAAACATGGGCACAGCATAATGATATTAATAGTACTGCTAGTAACGCTAATACCAAATGCTAATGCCTACAGAAATAAGAATACTAATACTGATACTAATCCTAGCATTAATTCTAATCCTGATACTAATATTAATAAAAGATAAAGAGAGACGTGGAGATTTGTGCTGTAGTTTTATTGCAAACGTAACATATTTGTAAGCTGTTGCCGTTAATAACATCAATCAAGGAGGAGGGGGGGAGGGAGGGAGGGAGGGAGGGGGAGGGAGGGAGAGAGAGAGAGAGAGAGCACGCATGCATCATGTTTATAGACCCTAATAAATGTCTTATCGATTTTGGCCGATTTTTAATTCCATTCAAAGGCCAGAAATAACCCTTGCAACCATGTCTTCCAATAGAAAAACATGTCTTGAGTAAATTAAAAACACGTCTTTAGAGCCCATGCTCCTCCTGGCATCTGGACTACCAACCGTTCATTTTGGTTGTGATCAACGCACATCGATTTTTTTGATGTGTATTGATTAAGTTTTCGTGTTTCATACGAGTATGCTACTGTTGGTTTAATTCAAACCTTCTGTTAAAATCAGTCTTCAAATTTTTTTTTTTAAATGACTACCTTAAAGTGAGGCCACACCGGGGTTCTCTGGAAATCAGAATGCATTAAACTGGAGAGTCCAGGGGCCATGGCGTCCAAATCCTAACGGCGGTGTCCCAGGTTCCATCCCTGTGTGCGCAGGCGTCCTAACCCGCAGGCGGCCTTGGGCTAGCTGCAATAAGAGTGCAACGACGTGCGGGTCTAGCTCAACGCGAGAGCAGAACCCCAATGCCAGAGCGTCCGGCCTTGAGACCACTGGGCTGGAAAAGCATCCCGCTAGCACGGATGACGGGCTGCAGATTTAGGTCTCAAATTTTATGCCCGAGGTAAAGTTAGCTATGGAGGACCCGTTGCAGCTCAGAAACAGTATTGAATTCATGTTATTAGTCTCAAGGCTCCAAACTCTGGAACGTGGGATTCTCCCTGCCCTTCACTGTGGGACTAGCAGACGTTTTACCACGCATAACCTCACATCACTTTTTAAATATTTTGAAGTTAGTCTTTGGTCGGTGCTTGCACGTTGCAATGCACAATGTTTATTTTTCTTTGCTACAAATTACATACTCAGATTAGTCAACTCTTTAAAACATCAAACACTTTTTTACACACATGAACACACACACACACACACACACACACACACACACACACACACACACACACACACACACACACACACACACACACACACACACACACACACACACACACACACACACACACACACACACACACACACAGCCAGTATTGAGGTACAGCAATCCAGCTACATTGCAGGACTGCAATTGGTACAGCTACATTGTGTGCCTAAATCTGGTTCCAGCTAAATTGTTTGGCTTTTTTGGGGGGAGCAATGCAGAGTGTGCCTGGGTATTGTTCAAGCTAAATTGTGAGGCTGTAATTGGTCCAGCTACATTATGAGGCTGTGATTTCTCCCTGTGATTGCTCCAACTAAGGTCGAGGCTGTGATTGGTCCAGTTCCATTGTAAGGCTTTGATTGGTGGAGTTGAGCAGTGTGCAAGGGTGACCTCCTCCGAGACCCGTTTGGCTCATAATCAAGCATGGGGTCAGAGTGTGGTGCCGGGTCACCCCGTCTCTCCAAAGCAGTTAGCACACCGACTGCACCCTTGGGGGGCATTGCGAGCCATTGCCATTAACTGGAAAATTGGTTTTGTTGAGTTTATTTCTTCCCCTTGCCTACTCTGAGCACTCTTGATTTTAAATGAGCTCCAACATCTTTCAGGAGTACACATGCGCGTTTCTTGTGCAAATGCATAGATCTAGTGATGATATAAACTCTGTAGTGATGATATCACTCCTGTAGTGATGAGTTAAATCCTGTAGTGATGATTTAAATTCTGTAGTGATGATATCACTTCTGTAGTGATGATTTAAATTCTATAGGGATAATATAATTTCTGTAGTGATGGTATCCCTTTTCTAATGTCGCTTCCATCGCACACACATAAAAATACATATAATTATCAGTGACAGACATAAAGTGCACCACAACAACTGCCATTATTTAACATCCTCCTTAGGTCCTCGGTTAAGGAGATAGAAGGATGAAGGATTTTTTTTTACCTATTCAAGGTTCTATTCCTGTAATTAATTGGAACCCTGTAGCGTCTAAATATATAGTTTCTAAAGTTATGACATAACTTCTGCAGTGATGATATTACTTCTATGTTACTGATACAACTTATTTGTTAATTATATAGCTTGTATAGTGATGAACATCTATATTGATTATATTTAATTGATTTGGTTATGATATGTTGATATGTTCTGTAGTTATGATATAATTTGTATAGTGATTATACAACTTCTATCTTCAAAGGCTTCAAATTCATAATTTTCCAATTTGTCCTTCATACACAAAAACACACACTCACACACATGTGCATTTGCACATGCATACACAATACACTTGCACAATTTTGTGTTCATGGATTTGTCATCCATAGAAGACAATACTCTCACCCTATGCCAAGACATATTCTCATACCTAGCTACAGAGATTATGCATGTTTATCATGACATATTTCAAATCGTAACAAATACAACTGTCAGCACAAAAGCCATCCGCTCGCTGCGTTACCAGCAGTGCAGATACGTCATTGAAAATACCCACCAGAATTCCCTGCTCCTCTGTGACATGTGCCAGCAGTGCCGACTGGGTGTGCTGTGAAGATGTTGGATGGTTTGACCCTGGTACGCACAGCAGCTTCACAGCCCAACTCCTCCGGAAATCTCCAGACATCACAGTCACATTGCTCAGAAACACTGTGGGCCTACGGCGAAAGCGAGTTTCTCCTCATATGTGCAGAGTGCCACAACCTCACAGGATGATCACATAGTTTTAACGAAGCGAGGCCAGCAGAGCCGGAACGTGACGTGGCTGTATATTCTCGCTCACTTCAAATCGAAATGGGGTCTATTTTGGATACGGGTGTTCCAAAACAGTATTCCTCTTAAGTCTGATTCTGCCAGTGTGCTTTGGGCAGCGGGCTTAAGGAGAAGTCTTGGAACAGTCCCTTGAGGAATTAAAAGGGACATTTAGGAGATTTCTTTCGGCTCAATCTTTAAATGTTGCAGGCTTCTTTAAAGTAGAATGAAAAGCGTTGCCCGACGCAACATCCTTCACGGGCACCGCATGAGAAAGTCTCTCAAAGGATGTCGTTTCACCTAGACGAGGGCACTGAACATCCCAGGACTTGGTAGCTGTAGAAGGCATCTATTTACCTTTTGTGCTTCAGAGAGGCACAGGCGATGTGTCGGGCCTTCCAGGAGCAGAAGAACATTCATTATGTTGTTTTTTTCCACCATTACAATGGCCAGGCTGTACACCTTGCCCTGCAGCTACAAATCATCTCAAAAGACAACGTTTCGAATGCAGGCGCACTCACACACACGCACGCACGCACGCACGCACGCACGCACGCACGCACGCACGCACGCACGCACGCACGCACGCACGCACGCACGCGCGCACGCACGCACACGCACACACATCCCCTGCTGCCCTAGCTCTCTCCTTCTTTCTCTCTCTCTCCTGTTTCCCTCATTCTATTCCTCTCCCCCTCTATCGCCCTCTCTCACTCCCGACTTTACTGCCACTTCTTCTTCCTCCTAACTCTCTCTATATTCTTATCTCCCATTCCTCCCTTCCTCTATTTGCCAACCACTTCCCTCTCTCTCTCCCTCCCTTTCTCTCTATCTCTCTTTCTCTCTCTCTGCGTCCCTCTCTCTCTCTGTGGCTCCCTTCGCCCTCCCTCCCCCCTTCCCTCCCTGCTTGCTTCCCTCCCTCCGAGTCTTGATAGCAGGCAGTGATCCTATCTGTTATAACTCATAGCGGAGGTGGGAAGGCTTTCCTCAGGTTGTTTTTAGTTTTCGCTTTTTTTTCGGTTGTTGCTCATTTTCTCTCTTGTCAGAATGATGCATTCCCCTCACACGCCGCGCCATAAGCGCTCTCACGGCCGTTCTGCAGCGGTGGCACGCAGAAAAGCCTTAACCGCTAGCACTGGTTTGTTTGTGGCCTATTGGGTTTACCGTTCGTAGACCGTGTTCCTTCACGTCGCCCCGCTCGGCGGACTGGAAATAAACAGAATCAACGCTTCACCTTCACCATCAACAGCCGTACACAACCACTGCCTTCAGAGCACCCGCCAGAGATGGAAGGCGCTCCAGCCCTTCCTCACCCTCCTCTAGCATACAGCCTGGCGTTTGGTTGATAGTAGCTGGCGGCGGAGAGGCGGCCGCACTTGGCAGGGGCGGATCTGTGACGGATGGGCCGTCACTGTGACATGTAGGTCTCTGGGGATCTGGCCACAGCAGCGCTCCTATTAATAAGCACTTAATCCAATCAATTACATGCTCCCAGGAGACCCACTGCTCACACTGCCTTCTCTGTATGTGATACCCCTATCGCCGTTTGCCTCTTGTCTGTCTACTATCTGTGTCTTACTGTATGCCTGTCTATCTTCCTGTCTTTCTTGATGGTCTTTGTGTGTGTGTGTATCTTTTGTTTGTTTGTCCCTTGCTTATCTGTGTGTGTGTGTGTGGTGTGTGTGTGTGTGTGTGTGTGTGTCGTGTGTGTGTGTGTGTGTGTGTGTGTGTGTGTGTGTGTGTGTTGTGCTGCCTCTAATCTGTCCGTCTGTGACTTGGTTGTCTGACTTTTATTTCTATCTCTCTTTTTTTTCTTCCTGCCTGTGTGCCTATTCCTCTATTATATTTGTCGGTCTGTCCTTGTACCGGTCTCCCTGTCAATGCAATACACATTTTATCCGATTATTTTATCAAGTTGTAGTATGAATATGTATGAAAAATATGATGATTTGTATGTGATGATAGTGGTAATAGTATAAGTTGTAGTAGTACTATTTGTATCATCTAACCAAAGCATGTGTTCATTTGCTGAAGCAAAACGGATTCTAATATATTTTAAAAATTCTTACTTTTTATAAAGTAAGTAAAGATGATTAGTATTTGGTATCTTGGTGTATTAGGAGGAACAATCATATTAGTAGTTGCATTCAGCAAAGATAAACACATTAAGGAAGTGTATTGTGCGAGGTGCGCTCATAGTACTTGAATTTAGGAAGAGGTGGGTGTGAGCAACAAACTAAATATTTTCTGAAGATGATGAAATTAGCGCTGCACACAGCGAAATGGAGAAAAGCGGGAAAACGTAGAACATTGACAGATCAATCACGCTTTTCATACCTTACTGTGATTACCGGTGCATGCAGGCAATAAAGTCGATTCCCAAGCTCTTTTTTATCTCCCCTGGCTGAATTTAAAGTACCACAGTCTCCCGATGAGCCTCATATCGGCTGCCACAATGCCTCACGTCAGTGGCAACCACCTAAGCTGAAATGAAAGCGCTGTTCTACCGGACCGAAGCGCTGTCGAGCTGGAAACAAAATCCAGGTGCGCTTCGCTTCACTGGTTCCCGGCTCCCTTTGTGTCCGGCCTGTCCTCTGTGGAACATGTACCAGTGCTCGAGCGTGTTTCCTCTGCATGTTCCTGTCCAACTGGAGCATTGGCGTCAATGCTGCTCTCCTCTCCAAGGGATTCTATGTTCAGTCTTATCGCATCCATCACGTCCATGGGAAGAACTTAAACTTATTTAAACTTGTTTTGCTTGCATGTCCGAAATAAAGACAGTCAATCAATCAATCAAAGAGCTGGGCCGAAACGGTCGCAGAGTGTCGATCAATCACAGATAGCGCTCTCTGTCAAATTAACTGCAACATTACTTAAAAAACATTAAAATAATAATCTGTGCAGCGCTAATGATCCAAACCTCACCTGCACTCAGGAGTTGGGAGGTTCCTCATTAATTGCATGTATTGCGAGACATTCAAAGAATACTGAATGTTTGGAGTCAGGGTTCTTGGTTTATTTGCTGGCCCATGGTAGGTCGACATGCTCATCCTGCAGTGGCATCTGATGAATAGCAAAGCGGCATGGGTAAATTGGAGCACATTGTTGACGTCACCACTTACTCCTTGAATGGGATGAATGGGAACATTGAAAATATGTGACCTTGTGGCTTCTTCTCTATAAAAGCGTGTTTACATGGATACTTCTCACTTGGAATATATCAATGACGCACCTCTGTCTTTGCGCCGGCCCTGTAATCAACGGAATCGGAGTACTCACTCAACATTTCCTGGCATAAAGTTCATCTAGTAAATACCACATTAAGACGACACTGCACGCCTTAATTATTTACCATGCAACCGAAGATTCATTGAATAGTGATCAAAACATTGCTCATAATCCTATCAGATAAGAGTTAATACTTTTCTCTATGATCTGTTTCTCAGCACCGTGCAAGACTGTATTAATCCTGTCGAGTTGGTTCGACTGTGAATGCACCTAAATACATAGGCTTATTAGTTTTCTGTTATTTCCGAGCCAATGTGATTCATCCTTAAATACCCTTAAGCCAAGCTTGTTTATGCCAGGATCTTCATGTCGACTCGAAAGCCTGGCGTAGATCCATCCAATATTTATGAACTATATATAGTTTAGGAAAAGACCATGAACTTTCATTAGCGTTTGTCCTTGTGAACTAGTTACGTTGTGCAACGATATACGGCTTCTACAGCAAATCGGAATAAATGCCATTGCTGCAACGTTTGGAATATCTGAATTACACATTTCATTACATAGCTGTATGCATTCCTATCTTTTTGATAGGAATGCATTAAATATGTTGGAGCTAAAACAATCTCTATCCCCCACATTGTAGCCGTTGAATTGCCTTTTTAATCTGACACAAACCTGGGTTTATCTTCTTTTAAGTGCTTATTCTGGAGGGCAATGTGGATATTTGGATTGAGGCATTTTTGATGGCACCCTGTGGGATATACTTCGGGATAGGAAGAAACAGATTATCATGCTCAGAGCCAGGCGAGATAGGCAGGGTTCAATCTTGGTGTTCTGTATATGTATATATATATAATATACAAAAATACACACAGCTGGCTCTGGTTCCTCACAGTAGCTCATTATAAACCCCTCGCTTTGCTGGACAAGCATGACCCCTCGGATATTACACATGCATGTTAAGTACATGTAAAGTGTGCATCTGACTTGTGGCATATGACGTGTGCGTGTGACACATGCATGTTGCACACGCATGCATGCTACCCATGCTTACATTTTACCTGGGCATGTGACCTCTGCATGTGATGTGAACATGGATCAGCACAGAGGCAACACAGCCACGCGTCAACAACAGTAACGCGGCCCAGCCAATTGGCCACAGAGCCCGCCGGTCGCTTGCATGCTTATCGAGTCAGGGTTTTGAAGGTTTTTTTTATAGTTTTTTCCCTCTCCGTGGTGGGCCGCAGCCAACTGAACACCTCGTTGGTTGATGTATCACTCTCTAGTGTGCATTGGGTGTTAGGACAGGTTGCCAAGAGGTATAGATTGAGAACGGTTTGCAGCATAGTTGCATTGGCGCGACTGTGTGTGAACTATTCGGATAAAAACGAAGCAGAAGCACATGCACACACGCATACATGCATGCTGCGCACGGTACGTGTGATGTGCTGCACGCGTAGTGAGACACATTGTGCAAACGGAAGAATCCTGGAACAGACAACAGGCTATAGAAAACAATAATGAGTGTCAAACCATTTTCTCTAGTTTATCATGCTTTTGAATGAATTGGTATTATTCAGTAGTTATTAATTAACAAAAAAACGACATTTCCTGCCACACAGCGTTGGTTTTTCTTGTATGGTATTCATTATGGTATATATAGAGAGCTGGATCCAAGATGGCTCACTTTCATTCTTTAGTCTGCAAATAGCGGCTGGTGTCTTGGTCTTGTTCTCAAAACAGCCTCCATCACATCAGGGTATATCAAGTGTAAAATAGAGTCCTGCATAAATACTGGGTTTCAAATAATCAATGTCCACTAATAGGTGTTTAGAGTCACATTTTTGCATAAAGGGAAAACAATAAGCAGTTCATAGACAATTGCCAGTGAAATACACATGGTTGATAAGTTCAGCAAAATATTCCCTCCTGGGAATAGAAGCAGGTTGCCCTTGGTTCACCGACTGTGTGCATCATTCTAAACTTATGCTAATACGTCTGGATAAGGTATAGGAACTGGATCATTTGTTGAACTCTAAACACTATTGAAAAGAAAGCATGTTCCATTTCAGGCTCTAAGGCACGTACACAAAGAAGAGCGCTATCACTTTTTAATTTTTTGTTTGCATGGGAGCAAACACACACACATACACAGAGGACCTTACATTCATATGTATGAACGCACGCGCACACTTAACTACACGCACAGATATGCATGCAAACAGACACACACACACTTTCACACACACACAAACATACACACACACACACACACAGAGACACACACACATATACACATATACAAATGCACACACACACCCACACATACACACTCACATACACAATGCACACACACACACACACACACACACACACAGATGCACACACACACACACACACACACACACACCACACACACACACACACACACACAACACACACACACACACACACACACACACACACACACACACACACACACACACAGGAACTCACACACACACACAGGCACTCACACACACAGCGACACAAGACAGTTTCCTAGCCGGTTCAAGGTGAGAATGATAGTGGCCAGTATACACACACGCACACACGCACGCGCGTGTTCACATAGAGAAGCATTTGTAATTTCCTCTTCACACCTGTGAACAACCCCTGTAGAAAAGATAAATGATCTATATTCTAATTGAAGGCCTGGCTGTAGACTATAGGTGAAGGACAGGGGGATGCTGGTGGCTAAATTATTGGAAAAAACGTTATTGTGAGTGTGGATCAGGGTAAAACATTCAATTAAAATAGTAGGTTATGCTTCTTTTCCATCTGTGATATATGGTTTGACACATTCATACACAAAGCATAAATTATCTTACATTCTTTAACACATTTCAACTTTGATCATTCCTCTCATCCTTGCTATCAATACTTTTACGGAATAACTCAAAACGTTTATTCAATCAGTACTTTTTAAGTAAATCAACTTTCAAACCCTCCCATATACACAAACGTTGGATTTATCTCTGCATTCTAGAATTGTTATATGTATTCATAAGTAAACAATAAAAATCCATAAACTGTCACTTGTACCGCATAGACATATTATGCATAACAAACCTTTCGGACTGTCAAGTTCTTGGTGTTACTTTCATAAGGTAGAAACCACTCTTGAATCAATTATATTGGGGGGCAGGAGGCATAAGCAGGCTGATATCTTTTATTTTTGAGTGATGGGCTATATTGATTTAGAAATAACATTAATTAAGAATGAAAATGATGTTCTGGTAAACTAATCGTATGGTTTAACAGACTATGAAACTTATGAGACAGAACGTCAAAGCACCCCGGTTTTCACAACTTTGAATGACTGAACTTACTGAACGTTTACTCGTCTTCAAACAAATTCACAGCATGTCAAAAAAGTAATTGGTTTGGCCGAGTTTGGTCAAAAGGACACCAAAAAAGTGTGTTGCTATTCTAAAAAGGGTAGGCATACGTTTTTCTTTTTCATGTTGCCTGGAATGCTACGTCAACTATGGTGTTTAACGCCCGACAGGCTTTGAGTATAACCACATCAGACTCGGCACCTTGGCACGCCTCTCCGCCTCATCCATTGGGACCCATAATATTAAACACAACAAAACTTAGAATCGAATCTTCCAAAGTGTTGTCTTTCTACTTCTCGACGCAGACTGGCATGGGGCTCTGTGGCTTGTCTGGGGTGACGACGCAGTAGAGTGCGCTATGGCCGATTAGGTTCCCCATTGACCAATCGATCAGTCGTCCAAGACATGGACGTCAAATCACATTGCAGTGATTGCTCGCATCACTTCTCTATTATAAATCATACTATTTACAAGAGGTGCTTACATTTTCTCTGAATACACACTGAAATCTACAAATTACTTTCGATCTAAACAGCAAAAATAACATTTCTCAAACTAGAACCTTCCCAAACTTCCATTCTCAACTCCCCTTTCATACTAGAACAATTATACAAACTTAACTTCCTACATTACCAAACCTTACAGGTAATCAAAAAGTACTACGACTGTTGTTAAATTATAAGACTAAAACTAAATTCGCCCTGGGATCACCTAGAACATCCTAACAACCACCTAGAACACCATGGCAACCAACTAGAACATCCGGCAGCCACCAATAATACCCTAGCAACCCCCTACAACATCCTAGCAACCCAGTAAAGCTGCGTAAGACCAATCTAGCAACCAACCTCAACACTTAAAAATCCTCCGGGAACAGCCTAGCAACCTCCTAGAATACAAGCTTCATCCAAGGATATCCTAGCAACCACCCACAACACCCTAGCAAACACCCGAACATCACCATAGAAAACAACATAATCACCATAGAAACGAACCAGAACATAATCACAACCATCTACAACAACCTAGCAACCCACTAGAGCCGCATAGAAGCCAATCTGGCCACCACCTTGAACACCTAGCCAGGAACAGCCTAGCAACCACCTAAAATACCAATTTCCTCCAAGGATATCCTAGCAACCACCCAGAATACCCTAGCAGCCACCCACACCATGGAAAACCGTATGTACACTGTAGAAACTACCTAGAACATCATGGCAACCACCTCCGATAGCCTAGAAGCAAACAGAAAACTACAAGTTGTACTTCACTTCACTCTACTGTTTAAAATACACCAGGTATTTAAAATCTTATTTTTAGCACCATAAAAATTGTGTTGCTGCACACCACAAGTTCTCTGGAAACTGTACTTTTTGTTCTAGCTGTTTACATTGAGGAGATTGAACCAGCAGTGGTTTTATGTCTGCTTGTTTATTAGAGTAACCTTTGCGTGCGACTGCCAGGTCTTACCCATAAACACGTCAGCTGCTCAATATATTAAGCCCTAATTCTGACAATTTAGCCGCATGAATCTCTCAGGGTCCGGGCGGCGCTCCGAGAGCGCACAGCCTCGCCCGGCGCCGAGCGGGAGGTGTGCAGAGCGGCGAGGTGCCAGGCGGCGGGGGGGCTGGGTTCATCCCCTCTGATCAGAGGTCGAGCCAAGTTATTAACCTCTGCGTCTGATTCACTCCACCCTGTGTAAACAGCCTGGAGTAAATAATCAACACAGCTTGACCCCCGCCGACCTCTGACCCGTGCTGACAGCCAGCTGGACGCACTCCTGGCGGCGTTCTCCCGGGTCGGCCGGCGGTCCCGGAGCTGTGGGGAGGCTCGGGCCGCTGCTCCACTGTTATCCTATGGATGATTTGTCTCCGGGACGTCCCCTCTATAAATCACATGCTTTCTATTACAGCACCTGTCCGCTCGCTGCACCACAACCCATTTTCTGAACCAAGGGCTCTCGCGGGACGCCTTCAGCCCGCTGAGTTATGGTGAAATATTGATACGGCCGAACCTGTAAATCAAAATGATGATGTATGGTCTTTATCAGCCCGGGGATGGGGGGACTGACACCCCTGACATGTTCTGTTAAGAAAAGTGCTTCGGTTAGGTGAAGATCCCCAGTGGTTATGGTGTTTGTTTGCCAGTTATTGTTTGTTTTGTTGTTGTTGGGACGATGATGGTGGCTGGACCCTGTCCTAGTAAAATATGGGCAAACACACGCACAACCACCTTCTTACTCTCACTCACACAACCGCAAGAAGTTACTTTACAATGGCGGTGTAGTCTACGTGTACATGTAGACTACACAGGTACACGCTGTATGCCTACTATGAAAGCAAATACATTTTGCGTCTATGTTGTATTCTGATTATATGTATAATTATTTTGTGCGTTTGGAGGGGGGGGGGATTGAATCCTCCATCTGGAGCCTCCAGATGGCAGCAACACACATACACACATGGTTAAAAATATCTAATTTGACTGCATTTGATGATATTTTTCTGATTCAATATGCCAATGAACAAACCTATGTCTTCTCTAATGCATCACTTCTGCATTGACCCCCCCCTCTGGCTAGAAACCCATAGCAATTCATCTCTGAACCTGAGGTATTCAGAGTAAATAAGACTTAAACAATCTCGGGAATCTCGCCTGGACGATTTCCCCAAGAGTGTATTTCCGCAGCCACACACAACACGATCGCGGCACGGCCTTGCATTTGCTAGCTCAGGCACCCCCCTAATGTCTGGATCATAAGAAGACAATCTCCCTTTGTTACCGTGATCGTGCCTCATTTGGAGTTCCACGGGCCTCAGCCAAAACGGCTACTTAGCTTTTGGACGACGGTGCACATTTCTCCCCGCGCCTCCCCGGCTTCCATGCTAATCAGGCTGCTTAGTGCCGGGGATGTTGGAGGGGGGGACGGTAAGAGGTGAGGAGCGGTTAGTGCAGAGCCAGTGATGTGTGGGCCGCTGACCAGGAGTCGAGCGTCAGCCTCCCAGGCGCCGAGCGTTACCCTCCCAGGAGCCGAGCGTTAGCCTCCCAGGCGCCGAGCCTTAGCCTCCCAGGCGTCAAGCGTTACCCTGCAAGGCGTCAAGCGTTAGCCTACCAGGCGCCGAGTGTTAGCCTCCCAGGTATGGCGAGTGGATAGTGCCAAATCAAGGATTACCAGGAGAAGGAGAAGGAGCAACCTCCCCTCCCGTCGCCGTCTGAACGTGTGGATTTTTGAATGGGAGTGGATGGGACAGCAGATCAGAGAGACAGGCGTCGACGTCACAGGCACGTGCACTGAAGGAACGTGTGATGGCGGTGACGTGACCGGCGGCGTATGTAAGAAATTACCAACAAATTTACGCCTGCTCTGGACGTCTGGACTAGGACGTGTGAAACCCACGTCGCCCCATTTACGCGCGTGTCTTCAGTTTGTTTACTCAGCAATGAAGACATTTTCCAAGACGAGCATTTTTCATTTAGGGCCTAAAATGGAAACAGTAAAGTTAATCAATAAAGCTAAGCATAATTGACCACAAGGTAATATTTTTCATCCTTGTGCGTTTGACTAGCCATCAATTTGTACAATTTGTGAATATCCAACAACTGGCAACAATGCACTTAATTTTTCATGTGGGTATAATGTTTTTAGTGTATGAAGTGCTTGCAAACGTAGCCTACTGTTGTTGAGTTAGTAATGTAGGCTAACAATCCCACATCCATTATAAATGCTCTGTCTTTTTCATTAGGCCTGTGTTAATCTGAAAACAGTAGGATTGAATAAAATTATGTTGTTTTTAAGAAATCTTGTAAGACATTGTTTTACTGTTTAATTTTCATTGAATATAAGAAAGTAGGGATAAGTAGTATAAAATAACATGACGCCGTGTGGACTGGTCTTCCTCCTGTCCTCTCGAATTTTTTCAGTCCACCAGCCGCCATTTTTTTCAGTCACCAGCCGGCCACTGTTCCCTATATACATATAGCCTATAAGGGGTGTTGTGTAGGGGAAAAAACAAAAAACAATAAATTCAACTTAATGTCTGTGTGAAAGAAAATGAAAATAATTTAAGATCGCAGTACATTAGAGGCACGACGGCGTAGGTGAGGCGGGCGTAGGTGAGGCGACGTACTTATCCACACGTAGGTGAGACGTCAATTCCACACGACAGTCTCCTTAGGCTGGTGAACCGTGGCACTATCCACTCGCCATACCCAGGTGCCGAGCGCTAGCGTCCCAGGCGCCGAGAGTTAGCGTTCCAGGCGCTGAGGCTCCTTCCAGGCACCGAGAACTAGCGTCCCTGCGTCAGCCTCCCAGGCGCCGAGCGTTACCCTCCCAGGAGCCGAGCGTTAGCCTCCCAGACGCCGAGCATTACCCTGCTAGGCGTCGAGCATTACCCTGCTAGACGTTGAGCGTTAGCTTCCCAGGCGCCGAGTGTTAGCCTCTTAGGCGCCGAGCGTTAGCCTCCCAGGCGCCGAGCCTTAGCCTACCAGGCGCCGAGCGTTACCCTGCCAGGCGTCAAGCCTTAGCCTACCAGGCGCTGAGCGTCAGCCTCCCAGGCGCCGAGCGCTAGCGTCCCAGGCGCCGAGAGTTAGCGTTCTAGGCGCTGAGGCTCCTTCCAGGCACTGAGAACTAGCGTCCCTGCGTTATCCTCGCAGGCACCGAGTGTTAGCGTCCCAGGCACCGAACGTTATCTTCCCAGGTGCCGAATGTTAGCCTCTCAGGCGCCTCAGCACTGAGAGGCTCGGAGATGCAAGCACCCTGCGGATAGAATGGCTACATAATTTTCCCACTGTGATATGAGCTCATGTAACATCGGCTCCTAGAATACTGCGGCGGACGCGTCCATCCATCCATGCATGAGGCATGGGGATTGTCGCATTCAAGGTGTACAGCCAGTTTGGTGATGGTTGATTACCCTTGCAATGAATCCAGGCTAATGTCTGTAAAGCCCAGGCCGCCTCCCCACACACGCTTACACACACACAGCTTGTTGCAAGTGAAATTAATGTGTTGTGCCACGATGATACTTTTGTAGTGGTAATGGATATTCCTTGTTCCTGCCTGGCCATTGAAAGCACATTTGTGTAGTGTTTGTTGTGTTAAGTTTATTAAGCATTTGATCTATGGCTTGATATTTTATGTGTCCACAGTTTGCAGTCTTTTGCTCATGTTCTGGTTGCTTTGTGCTCATTTGCAAAGAGACATTTCCATGTACTCACTGCTGCACACACTAAGACACACACACCCACACACACACATACATGCACACACACACACACACACACACACACGCACACACATTGCCTCTCTTTATCTGTGAAAACTCAATTTGTCTGCCGTTTTTGTGCCAGATCATTGCTCATGAATACGTTTCACATTACTAACCAAAAAATGGTAATATCACCAAATGATCTCAACGCAAGCCTGCGATGACATGGGTCGTTTCTAAAATGGTCCCCAATGTCCATTTTCCCCAGCTGTGAGGCAGCCTAATTTGATGTAATCTCCTCCCCGCTCTCTGCTTCTGATGAAAAGAACATGGAAACCAGCCTCTTGTTTTTTTCATAGTTTTTGATGATCTGCCTCATTGTTAATCAGCATGTTTTTGTTAATTTATATGAAAAGTAATACGCAATAGGCCTCCTCATCGCTTTTTGTATCAACTCTAATTTAGTATTGAGTAAGTATGGTTAACACATTTTTGGGGATTTGCTCACTTTGACCTGCAGCAGTATTTGATACACTGGGACAAAGCATTCTACTATCTCAATTATTTGTACCATCACAATCATTCTGATTCATTTCGAATGATAAGCCTCATGTCAGCCAGATGCTTACCGTAGGGGTTGTACACTCAGAAGTCAAGTCACTGAGTCATTGTCCTCGGGCACAATTTGTTCATATTTGCCCTTTTTGTCCTTCATTCTGGCATGTACGCAATGGGAACAACAGAATTATAATGGCCTTATCCTCTTTCCTAATGTTTCTTGACAAACCCAAAGTCATTATGATTGCTCTAAAAAGATTGTGTCCCATTTTAATTTTTGATTAGAACACTGAAATCTGCTGGCTGATTTCAGTGAAGCCTGCGGCTTCCCTCTCATGGGAGGTGAGCTCACTTGGTAAATAATGTTCAGATAGTAGGTGAAGGCACCGGGGCTCAGTGGGGACCTCAGTCACAGATTTAGAAGGCGGAGTGACCTGCCGCCTGTTGTCAAAGCACCAGCCATGCAAAATGAAAAAAAAACATCTAAAGAGGCATTTTTATATACAAGGAAAGACTGTAATTGCACTTTACTTTATTTGTATACACATTTCACAATGATAAAACAAATCTTATATGCATTCATATACCCAAGACCAATGATATTTAATGGTCCATCCTGTGACTTTTCCTTTGTAAATGTCTACAGAATAAAAGCAATTAATCCACAATGATCGACTCAGGGTGTTCTCAGATTCTGTGGTTTCGATCTAGGCAACTTACTAAACAGGGTCAATATTTGCAATGACGTTATTCCAACAATAAGTGGTGAACCCCCAACTCCCATTTTCTATTTACTATTGTAACAAACCTAGTGGTGTAGCAAGCTTTGTAGTCTAATTACAATATTTAGGAGCTATTCTGAATCTAAATGTATACCTAGCTAGCTGTAGCCTGTTGCTGCGAGGTTGCACACGCTGTTCTGCTCGTCGATTCACTAATCAGACAACCATAAGATCTATGTGGACGGTTGTGTTGCAATCATTTCTTTGACTTGAATGACAGGGACGTAGCACAGCTGTGCAACCATGTGGAAGGGTTGCGTTGATGTTGCAGAATCTGGCTGTGTCGCTAGCATTCTGCTGTTGTCCAGGCATGTAAAGGCTTGACGGATCAAGACTTTATTTCTCTCTCCACTTTATTTTCTCACCATAGGACTCATCTCCATGAATCATTTTACGACAATTTAAAACAAATCTGGTGCAATCTCTCCCTTGGTATTCGCCCCCACCTACAGTGTACTTTGGAAATTGTTCCTCCATTGGCTAAGTTTATTCTTAAGGTGAACCTACGAACCCCTTTGAATCTGACACACAAGCAATGTTGCAAGCGAGGACAGAAAACTACACTTAGAAACACGCTGCACGCGCTGTGGACACAGCATCTGCAATTAGCACCATGCGAAGCAAAGTCATCGCAGAAATGGGTAAAAATAGGTCCTTTAAAATGTTGACAGATGGAGCTATCCTCAGGAACAGTTCCTCAACCTTTCATTAAAATAGGCCACAGCACACAGTGGAGTTATTAATGCACGGTGTCTTCTACTCCTGCTCTTGGCTGCCGTGCAGCTGCAGGAGCCACGCGATCACATTGGTGGGAGAACACTGGCTGATGCTAATGACTCCTCTTCAAACAGTACGAGAGGGGTCGGGAGAGGCAGGATAAAAGAGCCAGTCGCTGAGACAAAGGGTGCTGTAGTAATGATAACATTTATTTATGTCCCCCTCCACCCCCCTTCTGTTGCGTGGTGCTTCCAACGCGCAAGGACACACACACACACACACACACACACACACACACACACACACACACACACACACACACACACACACGCACACGCACCGCACATGCTCACACACGCGCATGCTCACACACGCACACACGCAAACTGACACACATACACACCTTCTCACACACACACATGCTTGCAAATCCACACACACACACATTCACAAAAATGCGCAAACACATACAAACACACGCACACACAGACCAACACACACACACAACCGTGCACGCGATCCGGAAGCCGAGGCAGTGGGCTCCATAGAGGCACCCTGCCTAGTTGGCAACTGCTTCCTCAGCAGAGGAGAACTTTTTAAACGTAATGTCGGGCTATGATGCATTGTTGTGGTTCATAATGGAAAGCCATTAGAGTACCATCAGACGTTGTGGCCCAGAGAGAGAATTTGAGATATTAACTCAATGCTCCCTTTTTCCTGTATTCCCTTTGTTATGTTTTACTTATTGTCTTTTCATCTCATGGTAGTTTCTTTGTTTGTTGTTTGCGGTGCTATAAGGCAGATAATGTGCTTTCAAAAATAGAATAAGTGTCCCGTCCAGTCGGCGGCAGAAGCAGAAGACTGAGCCTGGCCAAATGAAGGGGAGTGAATTATTATTGCAGTCGTTTTAGAATGGAATCAAGCTAGGTCCCAATTAATTTTCAGAAGCACTTTAATGCGTACGATTAGGCCTGAAATAAAATATAATCTATAATATATATCCATGCTCCTCATCCGTTAATAAAGGTTCATGTTGTCCCCAGAGAGAAGCTGCAAGTCCGGTACCAAATTAACTTTAAGTGACACATTTCAGCAGCCCCATCTCACCCAGTTGGCACGAGGCCAGTGAAAAGACAAGCAATAGTCCACACTCATCGCTGCTCAGGCCTGAAATTGAGCCCTCCACCTTGGGATCAACAATATGATGCATTAACTTGGCGAGTCATGGAGGATGTGTGGCTTTAATAAATTAAACATGATGGAGCAGCCATGCTGGTGACCTTAGCACTAATCCAGCACATTTCCATTTGTCAAATCGGTTAGCTACCTAGCAGCCACAAGACCGCCGTCTCCAGCAGCTTTCACAACAATGTTTTTAGCTGTCCTCTCCCTCTTCGTTCGTCTCCACGCGTGTCGCGAACCTGGGGCGATGGAGATGTTTGCTGACATGTCTTTGCAGTCACTTCAGTACATATGACATGGCTGCTTAAATGTTTGATACCTTACCAAAAACAAGTCACCCATTCCATCGCAAGGGAGAGCCTGAGCCAGTGTTCTGACAAGCTGCAAAAGGCTTTGTGAGATAATGCTTGAAACACGTACTATGAATAAGGGAAGAGGAGCGGTGGGTTTTCTGCGCAACCTCACTTGAACGTGCCGTTAACCACAAACCATTGTGTGTGCGTGTGTTTGTGTGTACATATGTGTGTGTGTGTGTCTCTGCATGCATTCTTGTGCATAAATGTGTGTTTATATTGGTGTGCATCCTTTTCCACATACATTTGTGTGTATATATGCATTAATACGTGCATGCATGTTTGTGTGCGTGTGTGTGTCTGTGTGTGTGTGTGTGTGTGTGTGTGTGTGTGTGTGTGTGTGTGTGTGTGTGTGTGTGTGTGTGTGTGTGTGTGTGTGTGTGTGTGTGTGTGTGTGTGTGTATCTGTGTATGCGTGTGTCTATGCATACTTCCTTGTGCGTAAATGTGTCTGTTTGTATTGGTGTGCATGCTTGTTCACGCATGTTAGTGTGTGCATTAATACATGAGAATGTATATGTGTGTGTGTTTGTCAACATGGGTCACACACTGCAGAGCCAGTGGTATAGCATCCGGCCAGGCCTGTTAAAACCAGTACAATGTTCCCTCAAGATTACTTTGACTGTTCCTTTAAACCGCCCTGGAGATAAGCACGCAGCCGGCAGCCTGCATCACACGTGTTGTTCTGTGAAGCACTTTGGGCCCCTGGTGCAAGCAGACCCCAGAAGTCCCCTTTTCCACCTCACTCTCAGAAAGTAGATAGATATTTGGTTGTTTTTTGCATACTTTATAGCAACACTAACATTTAGCCTTGTGGCGCCTGGGGATGGTGTTATTTGAAATGTGTGCAAAATGTTTTATTTACCATACTGATGTTAAACTGTATTTTTGTTAATATAGTGACATTTGGTTTCTGGATTTTTCAAGGAAAATGTCTAATTCATTCAGTTTCTTCTCTCTTTCATGTTCTCTTTGAAACCTTGTACCTTGTGAATTTCTCATAGTAGGTTAGTCATTAATTTTTGTAATCAGTTCTCCATGGTTAAACTATGGAAATCACCTCGCGTTTGTTCAACCGCTCACTCATTCATTATTCATTCATATCTACTTTATTATTTAGGTTTTGTTGTTGTTCTTTGCAGGGTGTGACGACACCAGATCAAAAGTGCCGGGAATTGAATTTATTCATTTTTCCCGTTTTCCTTTGAAATGACTAGTTGGCAAGATTGTACTTGACACATTACTTCAATTTCCCTCTGGATTATACTACCTTACCACTTGAGGTAGAGAGAAAGATAGAAAGATTGCAGTCTAAGCCTTACAGTTTATCATACAATGTTTTGATATTCCCTTGGAGGTGAAGTGAACTGCCAATATGGAAAGTGAAAATTGAAAATTCGCCCATGAATTGTGGCTATGGATTGTGTGTGTGTGTGTGTGTGTGTGTGTGTGTGTGTGTGTGTGTGTGTGTGTGTGTGTGTGTGTGTGTGTGTGTGTGTGTGTGTGTGTGTGTGTGTGTGTGTGTGTGTGTGTGTGTGTGTGTGTGTGTGTGTGTGCCTGGCCTGTGGTCATGCAATCACAAGGACACAAGATAGACACTTTTAGTAAAAAAAAACTCAACATGTTTCTCTCTACTCCCCTTCGATTGACCAATCACAGACTCGACTGTGCTAATTTAACCGGCACGAGGTAGCTCATGATTTGGAACCTTTTTTTTTTACTGCAGCCATCAATTTTGTCAAGATCTGTTCTTAAACTTTCCATCCAGGGCTTAACACACCCAGAGGATTGTTTCGATCTAAATGAACACAAATCAACATTTTACTATAATTAGCACAACAATACATAATACACAAAAGCAAAAATAAATACGTCATCATCATTCAACAGCATTGTGATCATCATAATGATTGTATTTACCTGGGCATAAAAGACACACAGAGCGGACTAGAGAGATAAACCACAAGAGATAGATCGTTTTTTGAAGGGGTCAATATCAGGGACGCCATTGTCACTTGCTGTTTTTCCCGTTCAAAGCTGGCCTTGGTATGAAGTGGAGGATTCATTCCCGATCCCGCGGAACAGATCATTCCACAATCAATACTTTCGGTCGGTCCCTCACGGTTTTGAGATTGTGATAAATCCCTATTGGTGGTGTGTTGTTTAAGCGGTCCTTTAGAACCCTAACTTGGTTTTTGGATGGAATACAGGGCTTTTAGAACACCCAGTGGATATCCATCTGGCACTCTTGGGGCTGACACTGGAAGAAAGAAATATAGATCCTGCCAGTGAAAATCCCACTATAGATTCACTTGAACGAGACCTTGCATGACTTCCCTGTACAATGTCTCCAGCAATTTCCTTTTCCGTCGGAGGAGCTGTGAAGGGGGCTTTTGCAGCCAGGCGGGGCTGCTGGATATTGAATCTGCGTTGAAAGCAATACTTCTATTAGCATTGAGTCGAGAGCCCGGTTCAGCATGGCCACTTGCAGAATGCCTGGATCCCCATTCCTCTCAGGACCAACACGGCAGCCCTGCTGGGCCCTGCCTTGGAATTATTCAGAGCTCCATGCACTCACACAGCATCACAATGGAGCGGATAGATCACCCTCCAACTGCTTGTCTGGAAGGTATATTTCAGTCAGGGCGTAATTAAAGTGATGCTCAATCTGGTTGTCGGTGGCTGCATAGAAGCCGGAAGATGCACACAGCCTTATTTACTACTGGCGTCCAATATAACAGCCAAGTCCGATTGATCAAAAACATAATTGCCAAAGCCCGGTTTCAGCATGTGGCTGAAATATGCTTAGGAAAGCAACAAAACCTGTATGCGTTACACTCCCAGATACCACTGGAATAATAGGACTTGCAAGATAATATGTTAATGGATATACATATGCATCTGTGTATAAATGTTACTTAGAACATGGATTATGTATATAATTTAAATCTAAATAAGGTATACAGCGACACTGATGCTCTTGTCTCGCCATCTTTTTTAATAAAGCTGCAATGGTTTGCTCAACAGGTAAAGGAAAAGAAGCTTGAAAGTTTTGAAAACACTCACATTTTTATAAAGACTGCTCATCTGTAACATAGCCCAATTGGATGCCTGTTGTGTTTCTCTCAACACAGAAAAGACTCATTAACACGTGTCCTAAAGACTTTTGGAGAAACATGTTGGACCTCCCAGCACCCTGTCTAGGTGGTTTACACTCTGCTGCCTGCAGGGTAATGAAATCATTCATACGTATTGTATGAGAGCCACTTCCTGTTTAATTAGAGTACATTTGCTTGATTTATTTACAAGACATTAGAGGGTAGACTCCCTGCAGTATATGGTGTACCCTGGAAGTGACCCACGATTAATATGCATACCCTGGCTTTTAGTGGAACCTTCGCTGGGCAATTTAAGGCCTCCACATTAAGCCTTGGCTGTTGCATGTTGCAGTGGATACACACGCGCACACACTCACACTTACACACACACAAACCCCTGCAGATACATACAAATTGTGCCAAAAGGGATGGTAGTCATTTCCCATTTGCCCAGGAAACATGAAAGAGACTTATTATGTTGGATCTTCTTTGCCGTGAGGAAATTCATTTTTGAACACCATATTAAATAAAGTATGCATACTGTTGTAAATGTTAATTATCTGGATAATTGGAGACTCTGAGTCTTATGTACATAACTATAATATTTATTGTTGGAGTAGCTTCCGTGCCACATTCATAAGCCACTTCTGTTGCCATTTAAGTGGAAGTCATGCGGACAATTGATGCTGGAGTCTCCACAGTGTGTAGGCAGTGGTAAGTCATTCCTAACTGTATGCAATGTTTGATCAAACGGTCAGATATAGAGATGAAGAAAGCCAGCTATGCAGACCATACACTAATACACTCTACTCACATATATAGTAAGCCTATAGTAAACACCGGAGGTAACCGGGCAGCATCATTTAATGGTTGTGGATCTCACATGGATAGAGAATCCCTGGTAAAATACTATGGTTTAGGGAAAAGTTTAGACCATTTTGTGGCTTCCACTAACTAAAAACTCTCTTAGAAGTTTATACGAGAGACTTAAGTCTGTGGTTCACTATCAAAGCACCAGAGGATTGTATGGCAGGGAATACAGATAAATCCAGAGCTCACAGATCAGCATGTTTTGGGTGTTTGGGGTCTTCTGTTCTTCTCCCTTCTAACCAGGACTTGAATGGCAGGTGTTAAAACAAGTGTCCTGATGTGCCTCTGTGATGACCGTGGGGTTTGAAGAATTAACATTTCTGTTCTTTCAGCTTCAGTGATGTGAAGTGCTTGAGCTCACTGGCGTTAATGACTGACGGGATCTCTAGTCATGCAAATAAATCTAACTAACACAAGCCCGGTCCTTTGAGAAACTTCAGGGAGAGACCTCAGGAATTACGCAACGTTATCGTCTACTTGCACTGCTGCACCCACTTTTTAACCTTGAAACCAGGCAGTGGGGAGGAAGGGATAAAAATGGCAGAGTTGAGTTGTAGACCCCGGTAATTAATCACAGTTAAAGACCCTGTAACACCGTCTTGCATTCTCCAGATGTGACTGTTTCAAAAGTCGAGATGATTGAGAGCCTGAGCCTCATTAAACCCTTTAAAGGACACGCACGGCAACAATTCCCCCGCTGAAAAGACCACAAGGGACTCAGGTTTTATTCTCCTGTTCTCAATTAAATCAGAAGCCTTTTTTTTTTTATTCTTTTCAGAAAGTAGCTCCCTTATGCCGCTGGTCCTTCGGTACGATGCACACAGCCATCATGGTTACTGGACGATCGTTTCACTCATCAGAACCCATTTGTAAGCGTTGGATGGAGTGGGTGCGAGGAGAGTCCTGCGCATGTACAGGTGTTCTGTGTTGGGACCGTTGCTCAACACGTCACTGGCACTAACCATCTGTGTGTCATTAGCGCCGCACTAATCACGTGTGAGGATTAGGAAAAGGATGATTCATTAATTCATTCAATATTGTATAACACACCTTTGCAGGATTTCATTGCGAGATTTGCAGCTCACACAGACACGGTTGGGTTGATTCCCTGCGTTCTGCTAACCAGGGTCCGTTTCCCTCTGTTGAAAGCGACTCGTTTCGTAAATATCAACGATATTCCTTCCAAGACTTATCCCCTTCCTCCTTTGTTTTTGTCCCCCACACTCTAAGCCCGGGGGCCGTTGCCATAAGTCACAGTGCGGCTCTCCGGCGTGTCAAAGCCGTCTCTCGCTAACAGAAACAAGATCCTCAGAAGCCTGTTAACCATAATGAGGATAAATGTCACGCCCATGGTGCTCGCCGCGCACTGCCGCCTGCTAATGCTGACACGTGAGGAGTGGACTTTTAATCATCTTCATTAATCCAGCCTGCCTGGAGATATGTCGTGACCTTCTCATCCCTCGAAGATTAAATCAGTATAATGAACTTGATCAATGTTTTCGTTGGGCTCACTCATATCGTGCAGAGCTTCGCTCCCGACACCATTGTTATCGCCTGTTTTTGTCAGTTTAGTGGAAGAAGTGGGATTTCATTAAAAGATGAATAACTTTGAAATGAGAGGAAGTGGATAGAGTCGCGTTCCTTTGTGTTTAAGCATCGCCACACAATTATAAACGCTTGTTAGTGTATATAAGCGTATGTGTACTTTTAAATTTAGGTGATATATATATAGATATATATATCTATATATAGAGTGCATATAAGCTAATCTTTACCTTTTAATATTTCGGGATATATATATAGAGTGCATATAAGCAAATGTGTGCCTTTAAGATGCCACTGAGCTGTACATTTCCAGCATATCACTGCATATAATGAATAAATATTGCACGCAAAATGAACATCACCCACCTTTCCATGCTGTCACCCAACATGTGGAGAGAGCATTCACTAAATTCCCTGTAGCAGCTAACTGGTTGAGTAGCTCAGCATGCACCCTTTACGTAACATACTGTATGATAGCTGAGTGTACTAATAAGTAACAGTGCTTTATATCCAGCCCTGCGCTCGCCCTAAACCTGGATTGATGGAGTAACAAGCTCCTCTTGTGTCCCCTGCAGCTGCCACAACATCTGCTCCTTGTTCTCCTGCCCTTGGTGCTCAATGACCCTCTGTTAAAGAGTGTCCTGTAATGTCTGAATTATGCATTCTGAGGTGCACTACGCAGGGAAATAAATAAACGTGTTCATCAGAATAAAGTACACATTCTTTCACGGATTTGATAAGAAACGTTATCTTTGCGGATCCAAATGAGTATGTGCACGAACGGCACAGCTAATTGATTGCGTGTAGGCCGCCTCACAGACGTTTCCATCACAGATAAGCAAATTACGAATCCATCTTGCCTTTTAAATGCTCTAATTTATAGTCAGGTGTCGTCACTATTTCTTCTGTTGTGTTTATTCATGTTTTTCTGGGAGCTGCATCTTCTAGGGATTGGTTTTGAATGCCTCATTTCTTCCTCATCAAAATGTTGATTTCAAATAGCCAAATCCAATTTCATCGTTGACTTTTGATCCTGAAACAGGAAGTGTTCGCCGGCTTCGTCGCCTAATCATTTCCCAGCTCACCGTGAACCCAACAGCACCCAGAGTAAACAATTGACACACCCATGCCTGCTCGGCCATGAACCATTACATTTAGAGAATGGTCTATAAACACTAAGGCACTCCAATACACAGTTTACCAGCATGTGCAGTAAATATTTTAAAAGCATTGGTTTTCCAGTGAGCAGCATCTTGAAGTAGTAGAATTACCCTCAGCTGTATTTCTGTGTTTGTAAACACACAAATAAAGCTGACAATCGCAGGACTTTTATTTGAGAAGATAAACTGCGTTGCTTGAGGAGAACCACCTTTGATCAGCACCGAGAAAAGCCAAACAATAGTTCAGAACTAGGCCAACCAGCTGCAATAAATAGCCTATGTAGCGCTGTCATCGTCTCAGATCATCACATTGTTGTATTGAGAGGTCTGACTCTTTCAGCTTTCTAATTCCAAAGCTGGATTGCACATTTAGGTCTTCAGAGAGACATAGTAGTGTTGCAACGTGCCCTAGTATTGATGTGCAGCTATCTTGATTACTCCTCAAACCCGGTTCAACAACCTCTCTGGCATTATCTTAAAGGCCCAGTATTTGGCCCACCTGCCTCTCTGGGAGACCTCAAGTGCAGCAGATACCTTGTGTTTATTATCTGTCTTTATTCCCAGGGGGCGGAGGGGACCGCTGGGCAGTGTGCTAAGAGGCATGCATATTTATCTGGGCCGTCAAAAGAGAAGTCGGCCCTTTGTAATTCATGCCAGGTAGGTTTTAATAGCTGGCTTTGGACCTGGAAAAGGAAATTAATATGAAAGACTGTGTTTTGGCCCCATAAAAATCATCAGACTCCATTATTAATAATCATCTGAAAGAGAGAACTGACCCAATATTACCATTAAACATTACATAGAATCCCATTAGAGATTCTTGACCTTGTTTACCCAAAGCATTCTGAGGCTCTCTCATATTCGCTCTTTGAAAATGATCGCAATGCAAAGGGATGCTTCCTTTCCGGTCTAAACAGGTGTTGAAGGTTGCATGAGAGATGCTGACAACTGTTGTCAAGACCCTCTCCAGAGAGGTTGTGTACACTGAAACTCTTTTGAAAATGGTCAAGTAACGTGCTTCACTCATACGTAGGAGTTAGTCAACGATAATGCAGCAGGGGTGAATTATGCTCAACGGATTTGACACATTACCTCGCTGTACGATTCCTAACCCTCACAATTATGAAACATTTATAAGGCTAAACTGCCCTACGTGTGTTTAGGCGGCGGATGTTATGAGCGCCTTGTGCCTATGGTGTTAATAGAGTTGTTTTTTTAATGAAGATACAACAAAATTTCAAATACGGTTGTAGAATCTAGATATTTCTCTTTGGTAAACATGTCCCTTTAACATACATATACGTAAACATGCTATTTGATGTATTTTCTTATGGGTTCAATTTGTGGATACTTCCTTTATATTTAGTTAAACATATAGCTAGCCCGCTTACCACCGGGCCATGTTTATGCCAACAGTATGTGGTTTTATTCTGTTTGCTTTCTGCCTCCAGACTTACTTGCAAACACACTCAAACTATGTTCACTTTCTGTCTTACTCACTCTCTCCATTTCTCCTAATGCATTCCTCATTTGGTGCCTTACTTAATTTTGTCCGAATTAAGTTGATGCATATGTATTTCCAAACATACAGTGGCAAGTGTGCAGGTTTTACATTATAACCTATTAACATTGGCAAGGCCCTTCCCTGTTCCAATCCTATTTGAATTTGTTGGTGGCTTGGCGGCCATTTTAGCCCATCTTTGAGTGAGTGCACTGTGACTCTACAGTGGCAGCTTTAAGTTAGGGGAGTCTTTATGTGAATAACCAAAGAGAATAAATCTCTTTGGTAAACATGTCCCTTTAACATACATATACGTAAACATGCTATTTGATGTATTTTCTTATGGGTTCAATTTGTGGATACTTCCTTTATATTTAGTTAAACATATAGCTAGCCCGCTTACCACCGGGCCATGTTTATGCCAACAGTATGTGGTTTTATTCTGTTTGCTTTCTGCCTTCAGACTTACTTGCAAACACACACTCAAACTATGTTCACTTTCTGTCTTACTCACTCTCTCCATTTCTCCTCATGCATTCCTCATTTGGTGCCTTACTTAATTTGTCCGAATTAAGTCGATGCATATGTATTTCCAAACATACAGTGTCAAGTGTGCAGGTTTTACATTATACCTATTAACATTGGCAAGGCCCTTCCCTGTTCCAATCCTATTTGATTTGTTGTGCTTGGCGGCCATTTTAGCCCATCTTTGAGTGAGTGCACTGTGACTCTACAGTGGCAGCTTTAAGTTAGGGGAGTCTTTATGTGAATAAATCGATTTGACATTCTTAAGTCCACTCCAATATAAATACACATCAAACATATATTGTATTCTGTCTTTCCTTCCGTCCTCAAGCTTAGTTTCTGCATTTTCTTTGTATTCTTAAAGATATCCCACAATATCCCACATGTACGGTAGGCCTACATGTGGAATAATATTGCCCCAAGCAAAAAGAGAAGAAAAGAAGCATGTCATTAATGTTTTGTGTCTTGTGCTGAGTCCAGCTTTTATGTTGACACTGGGGTCAATATCTGAGGAAATAAATAAATAAGTTGAAAAACAAGCTGCGTGATTGAGCCCGTGCTTTATGGCTGGCCCAAGGCTAGCCATTTGCAGGAGATAACCTATAGGAAGCTTTGGCTTTAGCGTAGCACGCTTAAGCACACATGGATCGCTTTGAAAAGCATTCATCGGCCCATAGGTGGTTAGCACTCAGCTTGATAGCTGTGACACTTTGGCTTTAGCATGGATGCTTGAACACACATGGATCGCTTTGAGCCCCAACGGCAAACATCGGCCGTTTGCAGGCTGCTTGCACTCTGCTTGGATGCTGTAATAGGCTTTTGTTCTATATGAACAAAGTGATTTGATTAGGGAATGGATTAGGTGTATAATAATAATGAATGAGCGATAATAATAATAATCATCATCTTCATTGTCAACACGATAATAACCGTTATCATGTTCAGATATTCTCTGAAGTTGCCAAGGTGACTTCTAAATAAGACTTTTAGTAAGTAGCAGTGTGTGCTCCCCATGAGCCAAAACACAGTGATTAGAAGTCATTCTTCTTCAGTAGGGAGGCGCTGGGGCTGTTTCGGCGTTATTACGGGCTTGTCGTGACATTAGTCTGTGTCATGTCGCATCTCTTTCCAAGCAGGAAGGTGAGATTGGGCCATTCTATTTCCCCCCTGCGCAGGCAAGGGGAGGTTGAGAGTCAAGAAACTTGATCACCGCGAGAGCAGATAGAGAACAATAAGACATGGGCTGATAAGATTAGCCTGCTGTGGTTACGGTGAATGGCTGCTCATTAGTCGTGACCTTCTGCGGTGCCCATGCAGTTACATACCCCCCCACCCCGCTCTGTTGTCTCGATCAACCTGCTGGACCAAAGCTGTACTCTGCCTGGTAACACAGCCCTCTGTTAGAAATAACGCCGTGAGATGAGGTGTGACATTCGGGTTTGCTTCATAAGACGTTTCAATTATTGCTACTCATGTTGATAAATGAACAAATTCACCAAGGTTCCGACCTGGCTTGTGTTATACGTTTTAAGAATATTTCGTTTTTTGTGTTTAGTTTTTTGTCTGAAGATGATCACCAGTAATAGAGCAACATGATTGTTGATTTTGTGATTATCATCATTAAGTTATTACACATTGCTTTTGAACATTGGAGCATTGCACCCGACATTACTTTCCTTTCGGATGTCTTTGCATCATTAAGTTAAATAAAGGTTTGCTTCCGAGACTCAAAAAGGTGTGAAAGTGCAGTTATGGTTCACTTAGATGCTATAATCTGAAAGCTGAAAGCCATGGGATCTATATACGATCTTCATGTTCAAAAGCATTACCCAGAACCTTTGATTTATGATCAAAATTTAACCTTATGCCATGAAAACTTCTGATTGTGTTCCTGAGAAAGAAATTCTAACCTGTTAGCAAAAGTGAGCATCGCTACCGTGAAATCATCTGTTTTACAACAACGATGATGTAGCGAGGACGATATCAAAAGTAAAACGTATGTCTATGTTTCCGTTGGTATGGGTGTGTAATAACAAATTAACCTTTTATTAATAGTTCATAATTTGTTACATCAGGGACTGTCCAAGTAGGACAAGGCGATGATAAAACTTAGATATATTTTTGCATCCTATCGCAGTGAGAAGACCGAATGCGTGTCTCAAGAGAGCGCAGTGTGGGAGGGCGACGTTTCCCCTCAAATGATCTTAGCAGAAGGGTTCAGTGCATGCATTAATTACACTTGTGCATTTACCGTCGACACATGGGAAAACAAACAGCCTGGGAAGTGACTAATAGACACTGTCAACCCCATGCACGTGCCTCCCAAGGTGGATGACATGTTCTTTTTGCGGTGAAGGAGCATTAGCATGAGGTCTCTTTAACGGTATCTGTGTTACTGATCACGAATAATGTAAAAGCATTTAACTCCCCTGATTGATTTCCAAACACAGCCCACCTACGAATCAACTTCATGCATTACCCTGTTTAATAGAGTGGCCTGATGATCAGCCTTTCAGAAGTCTTACCATGACCCAGTAATGTTCCTCCCGGCATTAGCATAGATATATTTGATTAATATTCAACATGAAATTTCTTAATTGAGATTCCAAGTCTGCATTCAAATTAGCATGTGATTTAGACAGGGTGTTGCTTTACCTTGGATGGGTGATTATTATTATTATTATTATTATTCCTTTTTCTCTTCATTTGAAATTCAGATCCACCTCAAGCTGATAAAGGCTTGTCAAATTGTAGGCAAATATAATTACTGACACTCGGTAGCTCTCATCGCAGGTCAGAGATCAAGGCACAGTGGGGGGGCATCCGGTAAGGCGCCACATGACCCCATGCTCCAGATTTAAACCGTGGCCCATTTCACATCAAGCATTCTCTGTAATGCTTAACTGTTTGTTAGATACGAAAGACTGGAGCTCGAACCTTCCTCAGCGCCTCCGTCATTTGACATGCCCCAAAAAAAACCACGTTTAATCTCCTTAGTATTTGTGTAATAATTTGAAGACCAGATTGCCTTAAGGGCGACTGAGTCACCCTGTGATTCACCCTGTTCGCCACAGTATCTCCACCGCTGTGTCCTGACGGGACGAATGACCGTGACGGAAAGATGCACTCATCTCCGATGCTAGGAGGAGAACTTTACTTCACCTCCCATCACCACGATGGGTTAGCAAAGCAGATGGATGCGATGTAGACTGTCGGATGTGCACTAGTTCCACGCCTCAGTGAGTTGCTCCTTGGTCATTGGAGTTTATCGGCAGGCAACATATTGGGAAATTGAAACAGGCAGTCTTCCTCACAAGCAAATAGCTCTTGCCCTCCCCTCCTCCGTATCCGCTTCCATGGTTTAGTTTCACTTTCAGTTTGTTGTAGGCTAGGTTATCTGACTCTCCTCACATTCAGTGTGCAGGTTCTCTGGTAGGTAGCCTTTTACTTTTGAAACAAATGACAGCACTACACTTTGTATTTCAGTGTTCTGCCTCATGTGAGACAAGTGCATGTGTGAAGATATGACATGAGCTATGAACATCGGTTCCCCCTCATGTCCTTTGTTTGAGAACACATAGACAACAAGAGTATTTATAGATCTACAGTTCTTATCCTCAACTTGGCTAAGTCTCTGCCACAGATTTCCAATGGATGTTTATTTTTTTTCGGATGCAGAATGTCTGCAGGCAGATTTTTAACACTATTTTTCTCTCATCGTAGATGACTGCATACTTCACTACTTTGAAGAAAATAAAGTTCATTAAGCAGTCCCTCCAGGATTTGACGGGCCTCTTTTGAGATTGTTGCAGCCTAAAATGCCTGATGTTGCGGGAGTTTTTCCAAAAAGTTGCAATGAAAGTTGCAGTGTTTTTAATGTTTTTCTTGCGATTACAGTGCGAGAGGAAGTGAAAGTTGAGATAAAAGTTGCGATTTTCCTGATGTTATTACTGCAATTTTCCCAGAGTAATTTGTTAAATATTAAGTTATTACTAAAAAATACATTAATTAAAAGAACAAAAACACTGAGAAATGGCCCTATGAATAATTGATTATTGGGCCGCGTTCAGACTGCCAGCAAAAATCCGATTTTTAGCCCATCCAGATTGGAACCGGATGACTCTTTTGAAGTCTGAACAGTCCCAAGTCACATGAAATCCAATTTTTGCAAAACGGATCGAAACCACCTCCGGGAGGTAGTTTCAGATCGCATTTGGACAGATGCGTCTCAGTCTGAACAGCTCCAAACACTCAGATCGGTTTGACTTTCCGTGACGTCACTCTGCGCGACGCCAGACCTGACCCAATGCGCCAAACCACCCGCCTGTTTCGAGTTGTGGAGCTACGTTACCGGTGTGGAGCAGTCGGAAGATGCCGAAAACAACAGTCCTTGGACAGAGGAAGAACCGAAATGCCTCATTAATCTGTGGGGAGATGGGTCCGTTCAAGCGAAGCTCGAGGGCATGTATCGGAATAAGTCGATTTATGAAAGTCTTTCGCGTTCTTTGATCCATCTTGTTTGTTATTGTTTTTCTCGTCGCTATTACATGACGTCACACAATACACGCGCTGGATGACGCCTCCGCTCCGACGTCGTTGCTACAGCAACCTGTCAGATGGGTCAATAATGTGGCCCAGTCTGAACAGAGCCAAATGCGATTTGGACACTTGCTAAAACAGTGTGGACAGTCAGCCCTAAAAATCGGATATGAGAAGGAATCAGATTTGAATCAGATTTGCCTGCAGTCTGAACGCGGCCTTGATTCTTTCTGCGCTGGCAATTGACTTGGGTGCAACAGCCTTTGTCATAGTGATCTGCCTCGTCGTCTCACGTCCTGCCTGCAGTTCTGTAGTTATGTTTTGTGGTGGCAAAATGCTTATCAATGTAAGGTTTCCGCTTATGTTCCACCACAATATTGCATGCAGTGCAAAATAATTCCCCCCCGCTTTCATGTAGAATACGATACGATACTGAATAGAGTACTGCTTTTACAATTTACAATTAGGGCATTTAGCAGACGATGTATCCAAAGCGACTTAGATCGTTTAATACACACATTGACACACCGACAGCAGAGTCAACCATGCAAGGCGACAGCCAGCTCATCAGGAGCAGTTAGGGTTAAGTTAAACTAGGGGGAGCTGGGGATTGATCTAGCAACCTTCCGTGTTACAATACACACTGCTCTACCTCCTGAGCTAAGCCGACCCCTTTTTCGCGATCTTTCGCAGTTATTTTGTTCTGCAAGTGTGAAATGTTGGATGCGCACATGCTGCATGAATGCTTGTATCGCTTGAAGTAGTGAACACGGAAGTAAGGTAGAAGGTAGTTTGTTGACGTCAGTTCAAGACGACGCCACTCAAATTTGCGGGAAAGTTGCGGTGGTTGGTTAAAATTGTGACACCGCACTCAATTTGCGGTGATTGGTGGATGTTGCGTTGATGTTGCAAATCGCAACATCGCAAAATCCTGGAGGTTCGGATTAAGTTACAACACTGCAGCATGCTGTGTTTACACCAATATTCATCTATATTCTCTCTCTCCTCCTCTCTTGTTCTCCCTCTCCCCTTTCTTCTTTTCTCTATCTTTCCATCACACCCTCTCACATCCCTCTTTCCCTCTACACTCTCCCCTCCCCTTCACGCTCTTCCCTATTCTCCCTCTTTCTCTCTCTCTCCCTCCCCCATCTCACTCCATCCCTCTCTTTTATCTCTCTATTTCTATCATTTTATTCTGCTCAGCCCTCTATCTTTGTGCTGAGGTCAAGAAAAGATAGTATCGGCACAAAGCAGAGACTTTGTACACTATTTGATTCGGGCGACCAGTGAGATCAATTTTAACCGGGCTGAGTCCCAGCGTGGTGCGCTTCTTATGGCTGCTGGTGCGTGTTTCTGACCGGGATTATCATGCTCAGTCGATTGAGCGCCCTGGCTTTTTCCTGAAGACAGCAAGGGAGTATAAAGTAACCCCCTCCTGCACCTCCCTAAGCCCTGCACTCCACATCTATCGTCCATGTGACCTCTCTTGAATGTAGACTACTGTCCCTCTCTCCCCTGTTGATAGAAGATTACTGTCCACATGTCCTCTGGACGTCGACTACTGTCCCTGTGTCCCTTGTTGCTTTAAGATTACTGTCCACATGTCCTCTGGATAGGGTTGGGTATCGTTTGAAAATTTTCGATACTGTTACAAGAATACTGTCACCTTTAATTCGATACGATACCTTCACGATACTCTGTCCCCGATACTTTATATTATGAAAACCTTATAGGATTATCGGCCGAACTACTTTTCTATAAATGATTATACATTGAGCACCATAATTCGTTAATAACTCTTTCTAATAGCAGCACTTTGAGATTGATACAGGATACAATGACAATGAACGTTCAACGTGGCAAACTGGCAGATTTGATTGTTAGAGGGCATTTTCATATTATTTCAAATGATCATATATACACAAATAACATATTTTTTTTATATTTGCCACTCTACGGTGGTTATTAATGGATAAAGTTGCAGTAACTTGCATCTATCCATTCTCAGTTGGAGTTCTTATGGAGGAAGATAAAAAATAATAAAATAAAAGCTTTCGCGTCGTCTACCGTAAAGTATCGAAATTTGGCACCTTTTTCTCCAAAACAATTCGATACTCGGTAGGACCGAAATAATTCGGTCGGTGCCAAATGGCACCGTTGTTCGATACCCAACCCTACCTCTGGACGAAGACTACTGTCCCTGTGTCCCTTGTTGCTTCTAAGATTACTGTCCACATGTCCTCTGGACGAAGACTACTGTTCCTCTGTCCCCTGTTGATCATAGGCTACCTTCCATGTGTCCTTTCTGGCCATACACTATTGTCGACGTGTCCCTGCTTGATCATAGGCAACTTATGTCCCTTGGTTATGGCAAACTTCTGTCCACATTCCCGTTCTGGTGATCGCAGCCTGTGCGTTGACTCATGTACTTATGCATGTGATGCCCAGTGAGAGCTCCCGCCGAAGGCGCCTCTTTATCAATGCACACAGATTGCATATGTATGCATGTAAACATGCTCCGTATCAAAGTTGTTTTGCGCATCGAGGGACAACATCGTATTTGTTTTTGGTTATTAGCGGTGTGTTTTTTTTTCCGCCGGTTAACAGGATGGCCAGAGGCTGTATGCCGCTGCTATTTTAATTCCATAGTGTCCACAGCAACCAGATTGTCCCACCCACTCACTGTGTACATAGGGTCCACCTGCAGCAACTGAGAGAGAGAGAGAGAGAGAGAGAGAGAGAGAGAGAGAGAGAGGAGAGAGAGAGAGAGAGAGAGAGAGAGAGACAGGAGAGAGAGAGAGAGAGAGAGAGAGAGAGAGAGAGAGAGAGAGAGAGAGAGAGAGAGAGAGAGAGAGAGATGTGAGGGATATCCATCCCTCCCATTTTCACAACATTTCTGTGATGATGTGATGCTATTCTGTAACACAACACATCTGTTTAATTGATAGCGGACTATCTCTATAATTAAATATAAAAACGATTATCGTACCCCTACTTGGTAGTGATAGATGGGTTATTGTCATTTATTGTTGTAAATTGTGCTAATCTATGCTAATCAATAATTATAACGTCTGTTAACCATTGTGCATTTTGCATGTTGTTTGTTATTTCCGAATTTATATATATTCATGCATTCATTTATTCTAATGATTGTTTTCCATCCTTGTTTCCTTCTTCTTTGACAACCTTCACCCACTCCTTTCATAGGTAAGTCCATATTTACTTCATATTTCCCTGTCTGGGATGCATGTGTACAACCTGAGCAGCACTACACCCCCGTCCTTCTTAACATGGTCCCACGGTCCAGGGAGAACCCTCTGTCCTTGACAGCCATTTTTTTACCTGGAGGGGGTCACTGATATGTGAAATGAACAGGTGCAGCGGAAAAACACCCCCCCACACACACACACGCATGCAGAGACATACATACATACACGCCTGATTATTTACAGAGTGCATGTGGCCGGATACAGTGATTACATACGTGCTGGTTATCTAAGCCGTCAACACCACAGGCCTCGACATGCATCCTCTCGCCATTTCCTGGTTTCCTGAAAGCCGCCGTGCTGTCGTGCAGGGCAGGAACATCAACGTACCCCGCTCGCTAATGTCACATCCTGTCCTGCTTTACAGATTCATATATATAAGAACATTACATAGCAAACGTCATTTGTACTGTTCATTCCTTTCATTTGGGACTTCATTGAGGACAGTGAATGTATTGAGTGCCATGGGTGGTATGATGGGGTCCAATTAAAACTATATATATTTACTTCTTATATTTTCCTGTTAACTATCATTTATTTCTGGAAAACCCTACTGCAGACCTCTGCATTCTTCTTGCCTCTTCAGCACCCCCTCCCCCCACCCCCCCGCGCCACATTAATTGTGCTGACCCTGAAACTGACAGACCCCCCCCTCCCCCCCCCACTCCTCAACACTCAGGTGTTTAGCAGCCAGGCGTATCACATCCATACACTGTCACCCCATCACGACCACTTCACGCACTGCCACTCAGACGGCGCGGGGGGGCGCTGTGAGAGATCAGAGAGCTAAGGCGGGGCGCTCCGCCGCTGGATGGATGGGTGCTTTGGCAGGATAAAGTGTGTTGACACGCCAGCCATCGCTCAGCATGCTGATGCCGCCGCTAACGGGAGAGGGAGGGAGGGAGGGAGGGAGGGAGGGGGAGGGGGCGGCGGCAGGGGGGAGTGGTGGCATATCATATGTGGAGAGACACGCACACGCACACACGCAGGAGGACACGCGTGACGCGTGTGCATACACACTCCTGTTGGGAAATCTCTGCGGGGGATTTTTTTTTTCTCGTTATGTCATGCTCACTCTCACACACACACACACACACACAGACACAACACAAACACACACACACCACACACACACACACACACACACACACACACACACAGACACACAGACACACACACCACCACACACCACACACACACACAACACACACACACACACACACATCTGGGATACCTGTAGGACACGTACGTCTTTCACAAAAATGATGATTCAAAGGATGTGTGAAGAAACTGTCAAAAGATTACCCGGAGGATGAATGAATGAAGTCAAAATATGTCAAACTTCAGAAGGTATCCTGGTGCCTACACACACATACAGACACACACACATACATGCATATGTATACACACACTTGCACACAAACACACACACATACACACACACACACACACACACACTCCAAACACTCACACAAGCATTCATCCACACAACATAAGCTCAAAAACAAAGGCAGTGATGAAAGATAAGGCAGACTAACGGACAGACGGACAAACATACATTCAAAGACTTGACACACCACACACACACACACACACACACACACACCAACACAGACTTCACACACACACACACACACACACACACACACACACACACACACACACACACACACACACACACACACACACACACACACACACAAACATTTTTACACAAACACACATGCACAAACACACACACCACACACACACACACACACCAACTTTACGCACACACACAGACACAGACATACACACAGGCCCAGGACAGGAGTGTGGCTGAAGCCATGGGCCATTTCTTGCTGCAGGTACAGACGCTCCTCACATCATTACACTCTCCCGCCACATATGCCTTCTCCCCTTAAATAGGACAGGAGAGGGTGGGAGAGAGAGGGAGGAAGGGGAGAGGAGGGGAGGAGGTTCAAGGACAGAGAGAGATTGAGGGGGAGAGAGAGAGAATGGGGGGTGATTGATCTAAAGGGATTTGTGTCTGGCCATGGCTCTCATCTACACTGCGTGCCCCTTCCATCCTCTCCCCAACCCCACCCTCCTCCCAGTGCCGCGCTACGGCAGCCACGGCCCATAGATCCAGCCGCCCCAACGACGTCACGCTGATGTAGGAGCCTGTCTACCTGAGAGAGAGAGAGAGAGGGAGAGAGAGAGAGGGAGAGGGAGAGAGAGAGAGAGAGAGGAGAGAGAGAGAAGAGAGAGAGAGAGAGAGAGAGAGAGGAGAGAGAGAGAGAGAGAGAGAGAGAGAGAGAGAGAGAGAGAGAGAGAGAGAGAGAGAGAGAGAGAGAGAGAGAGAGAGAGATTTGAGTGAGGTCGGAGCAGTATTTCCATTCTTCCCATCTCTACAGCGGCTAGCCGTGGTCAAGCTCCAATCTGGATGGAAGGGTTTTTTTTACTTTCTTTCACTTTGTATCTGTTCCAATCAATCATGTTGCTGGAAGTGGGAATTTTACAGGGCTTGAATTGGCTAACAGCGACACGCACTCGGCCAGTACTAGTATACGTTTCCCGGTCAGTAGACAAGACCTCATCCTGTCCGGCCATAACCATTCTTAGACAATATGTTTGTAAAGGTTTCTAATCAACACTGTGTCGACCTGCCACTGTAATAATAAACGTATTCAAATCCCCTTCGGATGAATGAGTCATCCACTAGCAAAACTTAGTTTCTCCTTGTTTTCTCTTGTTTCTCAGGAAACCGTGCTTGACTTCGGCCCTTTCAGTTTTAAGATTACGTTCTGTTAGCATAGTAGGACTGCTGGAACAGAAGTTTTGCTTTGACATAGTAGGACTGCTGGATCAGGAGTTCTGCTATTACTCAGTCAAACTGCAGGATCCCATATTATCAGCAGGCCATTCTAGGATCGGTCACACCATTGAGAGAAGGGCCAGATCCCTTCCAACCTGTCCCTGGGAGAGTGCTGTTGATGGTGAGAGAGTGCTGGGAGAGATGAGAAAGGTGAGATGGGATGGATGGAGGACAGCGGGGAGGGCCGGGGGGGGGGGGGAGGTGCTCTTGTTAGGGGCCAGAGATGGGGCCCCAGCCATGGCTGCACTCCAGTGTGCCTGCTGGCTCCCTCCTCCGCCGTGGAGTGCCGGGTTACGTGGGCACCTGTTCAACCTGTGGACGACGCTGGCATCGCTAATGAGCCAAGAGGGCCTGCACTCCCGCAGTAGACTGTAACCCAGGCAACGGCCCCACCACCTACCTGTCTCACCTCCACAGACTGCTGACAAAATGACGGACAGGGAGAGGGCCCGCTGGCCTGATGGGCTCCGGTCGATGGCTGCGCCTGAAAGGGGTATTCAACCTCACTTTCACTTTCTTTGTGTTCTTCTTCTTTATAGCGCTGTGAGGATGGGGAGTGTTACTATGGACAATGGCATCAGTATTGTAGTTATAGTTAATATCATCAGGACAACGGGCTGTAGCTCTAGTGTAGTAATAGTAGTAGTAGTAGTGTAGTAGTCATTTTAGTACTACTAGTAGTACTATTACTAGCATAACAGTAGTATTAGTAGCAGAAGGTGTAGAATAGTAAGAGTAGGATTACTGGTAATAGTAAAGGGCTAGAAGCGGTAGTAGTAGTAGTAGTATTTGTTTTAGTAGTATAGTGGAAGTAGTATTATTGGAATAGTAGCAGTAACAATATTAGTAGTAGTACTCGTAGTTAAACAGTGGACAAAGTATTATTACTATTTGTGGTACAATAGTATCAGTTTAATCAGTAGAAGCAGGAGTACAAGACATTATACCAGCAGTAGTGGGTGTAGTAGGTACTATTAGTAGCAGTATTACTGTTGTAGTACGAGCAATATGGCTGTTGCTCCTTTACTTAATAATATAACCCAGCCCATGTTGTCCCTCCCATCTTAACTTCAAGCACTGTTCCTGCTCTGTGATGAAGTGGAGCTGCGAACCGACGGAGAGCAAACATTAAAAGATAGTGGAGGGTATAAACTGTGGGAGGCTGAGTGTGTGAGTGAGGAGGTGTCACCAGCACGACGTGGAGCCACGGCTGATAGAAGGTCTCCAGGTCAGGGCTTTGTCTTTCACACCTGTCCCTCTGATGGGCCCTGGAGAGAGCCTCTTCATCACATGGCTGCCGGCCACAGGCCTCTGCTGTGTCACTGGTCAACTTCAGACACCCTTGTTCCTCTGGATTACCCCTCCTGGCTCGGCCGTTCATTTCCATTCTCTCTCGCTCTCTCTCTCTCTCTCTCTCTCTCTCTCTCTCTCTCTCTCTCTCTCTCTCTCTCTCTCTCTCTCTCTCTCTCTCTCTCTCTCTCTCTCTCTCTCTCTCTCTGTCTCTCGCCGTCCATTTCCATTCTCTCTCTCTCTCCCTCTCCTCTCTCTCTCGCTCTCTCTCTCTCTTCTCTCTCTCCTCTCCTCTCTCTTCTCTCTCTCTCTCTCTCTCTCTCTCTCTCTCTCTTCCTCCCTTC
>OLKM01000189.1:227395-244895 GCA_900291075.1 Melanogrammus aeglefinus
CTCTCTTCTCTCTGTCTCTTTATTTATATGTCCTCTCTTTCTCTCTCTCTCTCGTCTCTCTCTCTCTTCTCTCTCTCTCTCTCCATCATGTCCCTCTCCTCCTCTCTGTCTCTTATCTATATGTTATCTCTCTCTCTCTCTTCTGTCTCTCTCTCTGTCTCTCTCTCTGACTCTCTCTCCCTGTCTCTGTCTCTGTCTCTCTCTCTGTCTCTCTCTCTGTCTCTGGCTCTCTCTCTCTCTCTCTCTGTCTCTCTCTCTCTCTCTCTCTCCCTGTCTCTCTCTCTTTCTCTCTCTCTCTCTCTCTCTCTCTCTCTCTCTCTCTCTCTCTCTCTCTCTCTCTCTCTCTCTCTCTCTCTCTCTCTCGTTCTCTCTCTCTCCCTCACTCTCTCCCTGTCTCTCTCTCTTTCGTCTCTCTCTCTCTGTCTCTCTCTCTCCCTCACTCTCTCTCTCTGTCTCTTTATCTATATGTATCTCTCGTTCTCCTCTTGCTTGTCATGGCCTCTGGCTGCTCATCTTTTGATCTCCTTCACAGTCAACAAGCTAGAGATATGAAACCACTTTCGCTGGCACGTGATACCTTTAAACCAGTGTGTGTGCGTATGTGTGTGTGTGTGGGGGGGGGGGGGGCGTGCGATTCAACGCACACTAGCATACATATGCCTCTTGAATGTAATGGATGGGAGTGGAACAGATGCGTTATGAAACCTGACGTGTCGCACCGTTACCAGAGAGGAGACTTGAGTGGAGGAGGCCTGCTGTCTGTGGCCTGGCTCTGTGTTTACATCACCGTCACCACCATTAGGCCCTCTCTCTGCCTCCCCTCAGCCCCCGTGTCTCTCACACTCCTCAGTGGAACCGGTGAGAGAGGAGGGGGGGGACGAGAGGATCCCCGGGGCCCGGCCTCACACCTCACTGCCGCCCAAACTCAAATTGGCTTCTGCTCCCGCCGTTCCACTCCAGTAAATAACCCCCACCCCCGCTACTCCTACCCTTAGGGGGGCCAGCGGGGAGGAACACTGACACAGAGTGAGAGAGACAGAGAAAGAGACAGAGAGAGATGATCACATGTATACACTGGGAGAGATGATCACAGATATTGACAGAGTGAGGGAGAGAGGGAGAGGGAAAGAGAGAGAGATTTTCCCAGATATAGACTGAGATATTTATATAGAGAGAGGGAGATAGAGAGGATGAGGGAGAGGGAGAGGGAATGGGAGAGATAGAGATCATCTCAGATATTGAGAGAGAGAGAGAGGAGAGAGAGAGAGGGAAGAGAGAGAGAGAGAGAGAGGGAGGGAGGAGAGAGAGAGAGTGAGAGTGAGGAAAGAGAGAGAGACAGGAGAGAGAGTGAGGGAGAGATTAAGGGAGAGAGAGGAAAGAGAGAGAGACAGGGAGAGAGGAAAGAGAGAGAGAGTTTCATACATGTAGACTGAGAGAGAAACGATCTCAGATAAAGACAGAGAGAGAAAGAGAGAGCGATAGAGAGAGATATTGATCACAAATAAAGAGAGAGTGAGAGAGAAAGAGAACACATATATAGTAGGAAGAGAGAGACATTCATCAAAGATAAAGGCAGAGAGAGAGGATCTCAGATATAGACAAAGAGAGGGATGATTACAGAGATAGAGAGAAAGACAGACTATCCCAGATATAGGAAGAGAGGGAGCCTGATGGAGGCTCGTCAAAACGCAGGGCAGCCACTCTTCCAAGATGAGTGTGGAGGTAAGGACATGGAACGGGGGCTGTGAGGGGGGATGTGTGTCTGCGTGGGGTAGCAGGGGTGCTACCGTGTTTTTGGGCCAAATACACGCGTGGCACAGCGTTAAGGTGCCGAGCCCATTTAGTCGCATATGCCTGCACACCATGCATTCAGTGTGGACGCATTCAGTGTGGTGTGCAGAATTCTAGTTTTAAATACATCTTGCGCTCAGGAGATTAGGATCGGGATGAAAAACAAACAGATAACAGTGTTGAGGAGCATTTCGGTTCCAAAATGTTGGGCGTCTGGACCATCACCATGGTTTCCCCATTGGTGTCTGGACCGTCCATCTGTCTCTGTTACCATGACACCGAGCCTCATTATACAATGAGGAGGGGAGAGGAAGTACACGGGCATCTCCCCGGACGTGAGTATGGATGCTACTGAGGCCGGGGAGCGTCTTAAAACTATATTTCATGTATTCCGGTCACACTCTTTCCCAGAAGCTACAAGCTATGCATTTTTCCCAATCTCAGAGCACTTTCCTTTATTTGTTGCCTCTATATCACAAGCAATCCTCAAATATACATTCAGAGCACACCCGATCCCCAGGAAGACTCACAGACAGAACCGTTTAGAACAAAACCAATCCACTGAGAGACTTGCACACTTAGACACTTAAGAACACAACTCACCAGTAAGCCCCCTACAGAACTGTTTAGTTCTGTTCACAACTCATCCACAGACAGACTCCTACAGAACCGTTTAGAACACAACTAATCCACAGACAGACTCCTACAGAACCGTTTAGAACACAACTAATCCACAGACAGACTCCTACAGAACCGTTTAGAACACAACTAATCCACAGACAGACTCCTACAGAACCGTTTAGAACACAACTAATCCACAGACAGACTCCTACAGAACCGTTTAGAACACAACTAATCCACAGACAGACTCCTACAGAACCGTTTAGAACACAACTAATCCACAGACAGACTCCTACAGAACCGTTTAGAACACAACTAATCCACAGACAGACTCCTACAGAACCGTTTAGAACACAACTAATCCACAGACAGACTCCTACAGAACCGTTTAGAACACAACTAATCCACAGACAGACTCCTACAGAACCGTTTAGAACACAACTAATCCACAGACAGACTCCTACAGAACCGTTTAGAACACAACTAATCCACAGACAGACTCCTACAGAACCGTTTAGAATACGACTCATCCACAGAAAATCCCTACATAATCATTTAGAGCACAACTAATCCACAGAACAACTCACCGACAGAACCGTTTAGATCCCCAATAACGCAACCCGCCGTGGATGTCTGAAGTCCTCAGCCCACGTGGTCATCAAGGCAGCGCCGTGATGACCTCCAGTCCATCTGGGCTGACCAGAGGTGGTGTGTTTGTAAATGAGAAGCTAGCTGTGGCTACGGCCGACACGTCGGCACCGCATGGTGGCCCACTGTCTGTGTTGTGCCCCTGGCCCTGTCACAAGCAGCCTCCTCCAGAGTGTGCCATTAACAACGAGCCGGCGTGTTTAAATGGCGTTACCTGCAACCACTGACACCTTGTCAGGGCTCCCGAGATTACCTCCGTCACCTGTCTGCTGCTGACAGGCCCAAGAGAAGAGAGAGAGAGAGAGAGAGAGAGAGAGAGAGAGATGAGAGAGAGAGAGAGAGAGAGGGAGAGAGAGACAGAGAGAGAGAGAGGAGAGAGAGAGAGAGAGAGAGAGAGAGAGAGAGAGAGAGAGAGAGAGAGAGAGAGAGAGAGAGAGAGAGAGAGAGAGAGAGAGAGAAAGAGATCCTGTCTGCAGGATATCACACAGCGTTGTGCACATTGATAACTATAATTGTCGTGTTTTTTTTTTCCTTTCAGGAACACCATTTTTCGTTGTATTTTAAATCATTTCAATCACGACGGAGAGCAAGAGAGGTGGAGAGAGACAAAGGAAATTATTTATTGGGCTTAGCAAAATAAAAGTTTTGTTGGGTAAAGCGTCTAACAAGTCCCATGCTACAGTGAGATATGTAAACAAACCTTGCAGCTGGGGAGGCACCCATCCTCTCCTGTTACGATTCTACTTCAAATCTCTCGGCTGAATTCTACTATTAATAAATACATGAACGCACGAAAACAACAACAGCCCAGCACCAGATACATGTTAATTAGGTTCTACTGCTTGATTGTATACAACGCTAACAGAATTTATTTTTGAATGAAAATCTGTCCTCCCTCCTCTTCAAAAAGGCAAGCTGTCTCAGTGCCCGTTACTACCTGCCAACAACATTATTCCTGGGTGTGAGCGGGCATGTGTGTGTGTGGGGGGGAGGCAGGATGTGCTAGCATCCATCTGAACCTCCGCAGCTACACAATCTGGCCATCCAGATTGCTCTTTGGACCCGAGCCCCCCTTGCGCGGGGGCGGACGTTGTAGCTGCCCGTGTTGGAGGTTAAAATGCTAAACGCACCACGGGGCATCGGGATACAGAGCTCGGCGTTAAATGCATAATAACGTGATTAAGGCCGCTCTAACGCACGCTCAATTGGACGAACTAAACAGTATGACGCAATGCATCCTCCAGGGCCGGGTATGTCAATACTTTCAGCCTTAAACGTTTAATTAAAGTTGACCCCTTACCCGGCGCTGTTGGCAGGGTTTATTTGTGTTGACTCAATGAGACCCGGGTCTGTAACAGTCCAGTGACTATTCTGCGCTCTAACTAGTGGATGCCAGGCAGCAGTTATGGCCTGCAAAATTTATTTTTATTCATGCGCTCTGTATTTATTTTGCGTTTCTTTAAGGCAAGGTCATGATCACAGGTAGACCATGACAAATGCAGAAAATTCCAACACCTTTAGCGAATAATTCCCCAGCTGACCTGCTACACTTCCAACACAGCTCAGCTCTGAAGCAGCTTGTCCCCTTAGTTCCCTTGTGTCTCCTGTTTATTTTTGTGCACACTTAAGGCTTCATTCATACGGCGTCTTGCACGCACGCATGCACACGCAAACGCACACACAAACACACACACCCACACACAAACAAACGGTCACATACACACACAAAAACACACACGCGCGCATGCAAACACACACACACACACACACGCACACACACACACACAAACACACACACACACACACACACACACACACACACACACACACACACACACACACACACACACACACACACACACTGTAGTGCTACACTTTGGCCTATGCAATGGCTGTATTGTACTCTTCCTGGCATGCTCCAGTGGTCCTTGGTTCCTCAGCACCTGTGTGTGTGTGTGTGTGTGTGTGTGTGTGTGTGTGTGTGTGTGTGTGTGTGTGTGTGTGTGTGTGTGTGTGTGTGTGTGTGTGTGTGTGTGTGTGTTTGCGTGCGTGCGTGCGTGTGTGTGTGTGTGTGTATGTGACTGATTAACAACCCGGAGGCCTTCACAGAACCCCCACCCATCCCGTCCTGTGTGCTGACTAAGCAGAGCTTCTTCTGTTGTTTATCCCACAGACCCCACAGTGCTCACTATGGTGCCGCTCCATGGCCTTAATGTCCGCCACGCCACAGACCTTGAGGATGAGTGGGTGGAGAGGGCGGTGGGGGGATGCACTCTGCCTTACTGAATTCACCCCTTTTTCAGAGGGTGTCAGGCGTCGGTGCTATCTGCATCTGAAGGATTCCCTGCTGGCATGGATAGAGTGCGTCATTAGGGTCTTTAAAGGTGTCCGTGTCATTCCCATTATAGGTCTTATCTTTACGTCCGCTCGTGATCACATTAGCCGTTAGCCGCACGGTTCAGATTCCCGACCTTGATTGAGTTTGACTCCCACCGCGGCCAAGACTGTACCCGTACATCTGCTTCCCTCCGCGTGATTCATCGGCGTGTCATGCTAATCGCGTTATATTTGACTACCAAATGGCCGCGCACACGGAGCACATCCATCCTAGCTGGAATCCCGGGAGTGACATCGATCAATCAGGGGATCCATACTTTAATACGCTCCGCAAGGCCTCCCCCACTTGATTTAGAATCCTCCAAATCATCCTCTATCTCCCCGCCCAGCCCTGCTGCAAGTCACATATTGTTTCCTGGCCTCTTTGTTTTGACATCATCTTTCTTTCTTTTAGTTTCCCACTTACTTTGTTTCCCAGAGTTTTTACTCACCAGCGGTGAGAGCAGAGGACATGTTCAACTCCAAACGCAGTGAAGCGGTGGGGGGAAAAAAAGAAAGGAGCTGGGGAAATGTAGGAAAACAGGCTGTGAGTATACGTCTGGGCTCGGCATCGCACTCCACACCTCTTCTTGTTGTGCCTTGTCTCTGGATAATGAAGGTGTGAGAGTAGACTTTATGAACACAGACTGGAGAGGAAGCAGGTGTAAACGTCTGGTTGTGGCCATTCTCAACACTCGTACTACTTGTGTGTTTGCAGTGGTGCAGTGCTGTGTGTCCCGGCCAGGCGTTGTGCCTGTCAAGTCACACTGTGGCGTGTGCCAACGCAGAAGTGGCCTTGATGTGTGCGTGGCTACCTAAGGTCTTATGGAAATGCATTCGCCACAGGCCTCCTCCCAAGCCGAAAGGATCACAGGGGTGCTGCACTATGGGCCTGGCCACTGTCTGTTGCCCTGCTCCGGTCTTTTATAGTTTAACATTTGACCTCTACGCTGCTGTTTGCTAACTGAACAGTTTGGAGTCGCAGTGGAGTTGGAAAGACCTCCGTATTCAGTTAAAAAACCTTTATCCTCCATCAAGCCCAAATCCCCCAGAGATGTGAGGTCAGCTGGTTGCCATGGTGAGATGACTTGCAGACCCAGAATGGAGTTGTAGCTATCAGGCCAGCATTTAACCCCCTACCTGCTTTTCAAAGCCAGGAAAACTCAAAGAGCTTGTAAACACTGTCCACATACAATGTTACCTTTCTCGTGGATGATCACCTGACTGTATATCACACTCACCGTACCTATTTATTTTCTGAAGTGTGGAAAGTAGTCAGTGGACAAGTAAACACTGAAAAAAACCAAATGGTTATGGTGATCACAGGGCGATCTCGGTGAAGGACAACAGGGAGAAGAACGGTCCCAAGATCCTTCTGAACCCAGGACACCAGAGGGGAAACGGTTGCCCTCCGTCCCCCTATATGGCTGCTGTGTGTCAGCATGTGGAAATACTGGGCCTCCATATTTTATTACATTCCAATGAAAAGAACAGGCTTCACGCTCAAATAGGCTTTCGGCGATAAGCCCTAGAGAGAACGTGCTTATATCCCAGAAACGGATGGGAAATATAGAGAGGCAAGCCGGGGGAAAGAAGATGTGTGAACAGAGAACAAAATAGCGCACACATGAATAAAGAGAGGGCTTGTTGGTGCGCATGTATGTCTGCATGTGTGTGTGTGTGTGTGCGTGTCAGTGTCTGTGGGGGGAGGGCTTGATCTTATGTATAGACGGTAAGAAGCTGAGGGAAACATCACAAAACATCCGATGCCTTTCTCTCCTCACTCCCAGACCTTTATTTTATTTGTGTTGTCGGCTGGGCTTCACAAGAGAGCGGCGTCTCCGCTCCTTTCATTCAGTTTGTTGTGTTGTTGTGTTTTTTTTTATTTGTCTGGGATTTCACTATTCCATACCGCTTGTCTTTGGATTCCTCCCGCTGCTCCATTTCACGCTCAGAGGAACACGTTTGAAGACGCCACGAAACATTTTAAACGAGTGTCAGCCCTCACTGTGTCTGCCCCGCCTGTGCGTGATGCTCTTGTCTCTTCATTTCACATCACTCGTATTTTTTTCTTGTGTGTGTGAACGCAACAGAGGAGGTAATCACCATGCACACATTCATGGTCAGCTGGAAAACGGTAGCGGGTGAACTGTTTTCTGTGGCTGCACAAGCGATCATTTTTGCTCAGATGCTACCAGGCCAACGTTTTTTTTTTTCATCGGCCCTTCATACTCGCATGCATAGGCAATCGCCGTCGCAGCGCGGCACCCGCGTGTTCACCTCGGCTAGCGCTGTGATCCCTGGATAAAGGTGGTTTAATCGTGTGCTGTGATATGCTAGAGCCGCATGCTGCATTACGGTAGCGAGGCAAAAGTGCGAGTAAGCCACTGCTAATCCACCATGGTGCTAAAATAATGATTAGCTTTCATCCGCCACTGGAACAGTGCGTCGGTACATTCCAGGTCACACCGTGTATGAGTTGTCGCATGCCGTGTTCAGTTCACACACAAACAGACACACACTTCATCTTTCCCTCTCTCTTCCTCTCGCTCTGTCGTGCTCGCTTCCTCTCTATACCTCTGTCTCGGCCCACCTCTGTCTCTCTCTCTCTCTCCCCCCCTCCCTCCCTTGCTCTACTGCTCCCTCTCTCTACCTCCGTCTCTGTAAGTCTCTCTCTCTGTATCTCTTTTCCTCTTCATTTCCCTCTCTCTACCTCCGTCTCTGTAAGTCTCTCTCTCTGTATCTCTTTTCCTCTTCATTTCCCTCTCTCTACCTCCGTCTCTGTAAGTCTCTCTCTCTGTATCTCTTTTCCTCTTCATTTCCCTCTCTCTACCTCCGTCTCTGTAAGTCTCTCTCTCTGTATCTCTTTTCCTCTTCATTTCCCTCTCTCTACCTCCGTCTCTGTAAGTCTCTCTCTCTGTATCTCTTTTCCTCTTCATTTCCCTCTCTCTACCTCCGTCTCTGTAAGTCTCTCTCTCTGTATCTCTTTTCCTCTTCATTTCCCTCTCTACCTTTGCATCTCCCATCCATTTTCTCCTCCTTACCCTCTTGCGCTCCCTCTTTTTCTTTCTCTCTCCATCTCTCTTTCTCTCCCTCTCTCTCGACCACCTATTTTCTGCTGCCCATTGAAGCCCACAGAAATGTGAGGAGCCCACTCCTTTATGACGATTCACCCCCAGACGTTTAATTGGCCGTGATGCGCGGTGGGTGGGAGGACATCAGGAACAAATGAAGCTGGCCCTGTATTCGTCAGCGTAGTGCACCGCAGTATTAGCAGGCGACAGAGAACTGCCTCACCATCTCCTTCTCCTTGTCCAAATAGACGCTGGCTTGCAGGAGCTCTGTACTGCCCTTCAGCTAGCAGGCCCTGCCACTAGCTGGCCCTTCAGCTAGCCCTTCAGCTTACTGGCCCTGCCGCTACCTGGCCCTTCAGCTAGCCCTTCAGCTAGCAGGCCCTGCAGCTAGCCTTGCAGCCAGCAGGCCTTGCAGGATGCAAGCAGGCGGCTGGCCAGCGCTAGCACCGGTGCCGCGTGTTTCTGCAAGAGGTGTTGCCAGCCCTGGCGCTGGCTGCATGACTGATCGTGGTGGTTAGGGGGTCACACGATGTTCCCCCATGTGAGATTATTCATGCTTACACGCTGTTGATCTTTTGTGCTCTAAATAAAAATAGAAAAGAGAGGAGGGTGTGTGTTTTTGTCTGGGTTATCTGTGTGTGTGTGTGTGTGTGTGTGTGTGTGTGTGTGTGTGTGTGTGTGTGTGTGTGTGTGTGGTGTGTGTGTGTGTGTGTGTGGTGTGTGTGTGTGTGTGTGTGTGTGTGTGTGTGTGTGTGTGTGTGTGCGGGGGTTAGGGTCAGGGTCATGGTTTATCTGGTGTTTAAATGTAAGTACCAAAATACCCCCTCCCCCCACATCCCCCGTCCTTAGGATTGATAATAAGCTGGGATGTCAAAACATTGTCCCTGTTTGGTACGGTGCACTGTCCGTACATGTTTATTTATGTGCATAGTGTAAGCATGTTTGTGTTTGTGTTTGTGTGTGTGTGTGTGTGTGTGTGTGTGTGTGTGTGTGTGTGTGTGTGTGTGTGTGTGTGTGTGTGTGTGTGTGTGTGTGTGTGTGTGCCTGTGTGTGTGTGTGTGTGTGTTTTTATCAGTGTGTTTGCATTCTCCTCACCATGCCCATAAGATATGTTTTATCATAGCTATCAGTCAGCCCTGCACCATGATTACCCAGTCGGTGGGAGTGCTTAGAGAGTTACCGATAGCTACCTGCTATCTGCATTATGGATGCTTCCCTCTGTCCCCCATCCCTCTCCCTCTGCTCCTAAACCTGTGGTGCGTTTAGTGTCACAATTCAATAGTCAATATCTTCCTTTTATCTGTTTTATGGACAAATATTTGTATGCACATCTATATCTTACGTGCATGTGTGCAAGTGAATAGTTATTTATTGTACGGACATTGACTGACTCAATATTTATAAAATCAAAGATGGGTTGTTCTGAGGGGAACCCAGGGAACGCCACCCTTATGCAAATCCTCCGTTTCTAGAACAAAACAAAGGGACGTGGTTAAATGCATTTAAATGACGTGTCACTCTCGTTTTGTGGTGCACCCAGTGCTTTTTCACAACCAGATACATAATTAAGATACGGCATTTAAGATCCTTCAGTTTGGAGCCTGTTGTGGCGCTTCCATTCATCTGCCGGCTTTGGGCTGGCTGGAAACAGTGTGGGGCGTTGCAACAAAACAAAAGAGGGAAAACACACAAAGAGAGGGGCCGCGCAGTGCGGCGTACACACTGGAGATGTAAGCCCCCTATCGATTCCAGCGCTCTGATTGGACGGCTCGAATGGCGACTTAGCGGTAGCGGGTGTCGGCCCAGGCACGGGGACCATGGACGTTAGGGGGATCCCAAGGCCCCCATGGAGAGCCAGGAAGAAGGGAAATTGAGGAAGGCTGCGCGACTGGGAAGGTGGGTGAGGGTGGTTTGGGAATGGTTTAACAGCGGTGGGAGTGCTTCGGGGAATATAAACTGTGAACTTCAATACCAGCTGCATTGGCAATCACGGCACTGTGTTGGATGACGGTCTCGACTGCACCCCAGACACCCCCTATGTGGGCTCAGATACACCCCTGACGAGCCGTAGATGGAGTCCATTTGGTCTCTATAATCACACATTTAGTGTGGGCAATAGTTTGGAATTCATACACACGCACAAACACACACACACAGACAGACACACACACACAGGCCTATTTTTCAAACAACTATATCATTTTAATAGTTCACACATGACAGAGCGGGAGGAGATTTATTTTTGTGCAGCTCCTAGAAAATGTGTGGGTATGAAACACGTGTGTGTTTGATAAGAAAATTATTGGTGAAGAAGAATTACATGTATGCGATTGGAAAATATGTACGTACATATCGCGAGTAATCTAAATTTGCACGGTATCTTTACTTTGCACGAGCCTCCAAGGCACATCTTATGTGCATGTACATGGCACAGTACCAACACGAGATAAAACATACACTGTGGGTTGCCACAAAAGGCAGTTCCAGGACCAGTGGAAGCCCCGGTCTTAGAGCTGGAAGCCTGGAGGGCCGGAACTGCCACTTGGTTAACGAAGCAGGCTTAGGGATGGCTTGTTTTGTCCGGGCCAACATAATCATTTTGCTCCAGTGTGGCTGAAGAGATGGCCCTTCAGAGTATCATTAAGTTAACCAGTGTAATTGAAGGTTTCTGCAGGCCAGCAAATCCAAACATTTGCTCAAGTGCCCAATGTCCAGCCCGGCACTAATTATATTCCACATATACCATCCGGCTGGTGCGCGTTGCACCCGTGGCTGCCAGAAGTAACTTTTTTTACACACACACAATCACCACCACCACACACACCCACACACACACACACACACACACACACACACACACACACACACACACACACACACACACACACACAGACACACACACACACACACACACACACACACACACACACACACACACACACACACACACACAGACACACACACACACACACACACACACACACACACACACACACACATACAGACACACACACACACAGATACACAGAATGAATAAGAAAGTTTGTAGGAATTCTAAGCATCCGGGTGCCAGGCAACAGAAGGATATCTTCACCTTCACTAACGCCATACAGATGGATGGCTAAACCAACCTGAAGGAGGGGAGGATCACACACTCGACATTGACACCACACTCCCAAGGAGCGATGTTTAAAAGATGCCTAAGACACTAGTAGGAGGGAATAATTAGGGTGTACATGAACTGTATTCATAACTGAGCGGAGAAAGGACCCCGATCTGACTAAATGCAAGCCAAACAATACCAAACATCCCACTCTTCAATATATATTTATACCTATTTTACAAAATCCGAAGGTGAAAGGGGTTATTGGAACGCAGAATCCCCACCTACACCAACCCGAGTGAAAGCACCGGCATCACATTCATCATATCTATCATGTCCAAGGGGGACAGCCAAGGCGCAGCGCCCTATACCTACATATCCATATTTATTGGAGTATTTTTATCTATGGGTAAGGACAGTTAATTTTTTTCTGGCCTTCATTAAGATTGCTCGCTTGAACACCTTCGGCCATCCGCCGTTAGGTTGTTTCAGGCCGGCTCTCCTTCTGTTTTATCGCTATGCAGCCGGTGATGAGACATTCCCTCACTTCGCATCCCCTGTGTACTCTCTGCCATCACCAAGTACCCACAGAGGTAAACAACACAATAGCAGCAAGGAAGACCGAAATGGGAAATAGGCAATTAGGCATCTCTCTCTCTGTCTCTCTGTCTCTCTGTCTCTCTGTTTCTCTCTCTCTCTCTCTCTCTCTCTCTCTCTCTCTCTCTCTCTCTCTCTCTCTCTCTCTCTCTCTCTCTCTTCTCTCTCTCTCTCTCTCTCTCTCTCTCTCTCTTCTCTCTCTCTCTCTCTCTCTCTCTCTCTCTCTCTCTCTCTCTGTCTCTGTGTCTCTCTCTCTCTCTCCCTTCCCCCTATTACCCTTTATCTCTCTCCCTTTCTCTTCTTCTCTCTCCGTCCCTCCCCTAATGTCTGTGAAATCAAATCGCATCACCGTCCGCTCCAGCAGTCTTTTTGTACCTCCAGTGTTGACTTCCCCGCTGGCCAGCAGAGAGCGTGGCTAATGACCCGTGATCTATTAATTGAATCACTTCTCTTTGGCCAAATCACTGACAATGTGACCACTAAATCCGGTAATTGCTCTGAATTGCATCTTAAATTCTTTGCGTTTTTTTTTTTTTTGTTTTTGGTTGACTTTTAATTGGTGCTACATTGTGCGAGGCTGGTCGTGGCGGTGGCCACGGACACGGCCTTGTGTTGACGCTGGAAGCGAACCATTTCGGACCATGCCAACGCTAATTGCGTGTTTCCTGTGACACTTGTGGGGTTTTAAGCCCCCTTAAAACTTAACTTCCCATTGTGACAGCCAGCCATTGTGTATGTGCAGCATGTTTGGAGGCGATGATATTGGATATGTGCTGTGTTTAATATGTGTCTGGGGGCATGTTAGGAGTGTGCCAGTTAGCTGTCTATCTTCTGTTAGCCGAGCAGGACCTGAGGTCATGAATCAGCATCGTAGTCAGGCAGGGAGATGGATTTACTGCAGACCCACAAATCATCCCGGTGGGTTAGGCATTGTTGGAGGGGGCGGCTGGTGGGGCGCTGGAAACAAGGTGTGTGTGTGTGTGTGTGTGTGTGTGTGTGTGTGTGTGGGGGGGTCGGAAAAAATTTGAAATTCAACAAACAAAGGCTGCTAACCCAAGGAGAAGGACACACAAGGCAGTGAATATGTGTAGTTCACACATCATGCAGTCTGGAGACCCTAGCACAATGCCTGCCTGTGTATTCATATTCATAGTCTCATTCATCCGTGGAGCAGCAGTTCCTGACCACGAGCATAATGCCATTCATTCTGTCCCCAACTCCCTTTTCATTCAAACCAGAAGTAGAAGCTTGTACACTTCATTACGTTTAATTAAACGTTTGTCTGTTCAAAAATATATGGATTATATCATATCGTTTATCGTGTATAATATGCAATGCATTCATTAAGAGCCTTTATGAACTGAAACGAGCCTCACAAGCCACGCATCTCTTCTTGGCTTCCTGACCCCTAGAAGGGAACCGATTAACGGTCCGTGGCCCGTGCAGATACAGGGCCAGACAGCGGCCATTAGCAACTGCGTGGAAAGAAACTGGAACCTGCTGTGTTCTGCAGAGATCGAGCACATGTTGTTCACCATGTAGTAAAAACCGCTGACAAGATGCTCACTGTTTGACCCGGTTGGGTCCGTCTGACTGGGATCAGACCGGCGCTCCTGTCTGCTCCCGTGCATTCCCCAACAAGGTGAGGGTGCTCTTAGTAATGAAGTCACACCATCCACCCTCACAATTAATCGCCCGGGATGCAGCGGGTGAGAACCGATAAAGTTTTATGGACTCTAGCGTGTTCCGTCACTACGGCTAGTTAGCGGTTCTTGTCGGGAGAAACGAGACCCCATATACTTTAATGAAGTGATTATAAAAGCAGGCTTTTTGCTTTAGGGATATCGCTCCACTAGGTTATTCCCCGGTTGAAGCCGTCTGTCATCCGGTGCACGTTGAGTCGTCATGTATTCATAACAGCATCCTCCAAACGTAAAGGCCATCCATTGTTCTTCCACAGGCAGCCATAATCACATTTGAAAGCCATCCAAAAGGGAACCTGACAATCGTTCAGAAGATAAATGTCATGTAAAATAAATGTAGAGGAAAGGTCAATAATAAATAAATAAGTACAGTGTCATTGCCGTTGCTGCTATGCCACCTGAATCTCACTCTGGGGATGAATAAAGGTTTTTCTAATCGTATCCGCATATCTAATCTATATATATATAGATATATATATTATGTAGATATATCTCTATATATATATAGATATATATATTATGTAGATATAGTTATACGTTTGATATTTTCATCATAAAAAGCAAATAAAAAAGGTTTGAGCCACACTTGAAAAGTATATAGTGTTGAGGCAGACCTCAATGCAATTACTGTTCAGCCACACTGTGACTTTATGAATGAGTTGAGCAGAATCCTGATAACTCCAAAAGTGGTTATTGCATTTCCAGTAAAAGGAAACCATGAAATTAGCTCTATCAAAATTCTTCTCGGGGCGTTTTCTTTAAAAAGCCTCCAAAGTATTATCGAGGAGCAGCCTAAACCCTTAACACAAGAAATCTTAATGCATAATTACAAAATGATTTAAACCTTTTCCATTGTTTTCTTCATCATTTAATTAATAGTTGTGTAATTGGTATGCAAAGGTGAACTCGCTTCGTTACACCGATTAGAGAAAAAACAATCTATTATTATTATCATAATAAACTGTGTTTACTGATTTTACTTTGTTTTCGAAGTATAAAATCTAAAAAGCAATCATGCTTGATAATATGCTAAGATTGTTAACTATACTCTGTCTCTCCATCACCATGTCGTTGTTTCTTCCTATTGCTATTGCTCTCTGTTGCTCTCCATCTCTCTATCTCTTTCTCTCTCTCTCTCCCTCTCTCTCTCTCTCTCTCTCTCTCTCTCTCTCTCTCTTCTCTCTCTCTCTCTCTCTCTCTCTCTCTCTCTCTCTCTCTCTCTCCTTCTCTCTCTCTCTCTCTCTCTCTCTCTCTCTCTCTCTCTCTCTCTGCCTCTCTCTCTATCACCTCCCTGTCTCTCATGCCGTGTCTCTCTGCATCGCTCCATCCCCTTCCCTCCCCCCTCTGGGTGTGGAGAGTGTTTTGGACAGAGGCTGTGGGGCTCTGCCTCTGCATGAAGCACGTCTTTTATTTGTGCACTAGTTTAGGCTTTAATTAGTGGACTGGAGTGGCCGGCCAAGCAGCCTTGCTCTTGGCAGTCCCCACGGCCAGCGACCCCCGACTCTTAGCTCGTCATGGGCGTTCTGTGGGTCCACTAGGCCCGGAGACCAGTGTCTCTGGCCCCTACTTGACGTTCCCCCCCGCACCCTGGCTGTACGTGTGCTGGTACTATATAAAAACAGATTTATTTATAGTTGGAACATTATTAGGAGTAAAATGCCCCAACCACTACACTATCCAGTCACCCGCCACCCTCCTCCCTACTACACTAAATGTATAGAAATAAACATGTAAAGGATAATCTTAATTATTTATGAATGGATAAGGATGACCCCCCCCCCCCCCGCGCCGCCATTAGAAGAAAAAGTGTGTTGACAGACAGCCCTTGTGACTTCATGCTTGTTAGACTGACAAACGGGGAGCCGCTAACACAAACATTACAGCGTTTCCTGTTCGGGGAACACGGAGACACTGATTGATGGGCCTTTTGGTCTGTGAGCCCGCTAAGATGTTCCTCCATCTGCCGCGGGACTCTGCCGCCGCTGCCGTCCTCTGAGGAGATGCTCACAACAATTAGCATTCATTCAGCTCGCGTCTGCGGGCCCCCCTGTGTGCTCTGTGTGTGTGTGCTGCTGTGTGTGTGTGTGTGAAATGTGTGCATGGGTGTTAAGTTATTTAACAACAACTGTTTGGGGGTGGTGGGATACCAGGGGTGCCTCTGTTATCTATTCAATACCTAGACTTTGTGTTTGATTGCGTAGCCGTCGATTGCATGCATTGACATATTGATCTGTGGCCCTTGACAAGTACGTGGCTGATTGTCAAGTGAGCGATACACAATGGTATTCGATGCTGTGTTACCATGGTTTCCTGAGGATCTAATACCGGGGGACCTCTGTGGCTAGAGCAGCCAAACAGTGTTTCTGTTGTAGCTCGGTTGTCAGGGAGACAGTCATTCAGTCTGTCAGGCAGGCACTCAGTCAGTCGTCGGACAGGTCGTCAGTCAGACAGACAGACAGAGAGGCAGTCAGTCTGTCGGTCGCGCAGGTCATCAGTCAGTCAGACAGACAGCAGGCAGTCAGTCCGTCAGGTTGGGCAGGTCATTCGGTCTGTCAGGCAGGCACTCAGTCAGTCGTCGGACAGGTCGTCAGTCAGACAGGCGCGCAGGTCATCAGTCAGTCAGACAGACAGCAGTCAGTCTGTCGGTTAGGCAGGTCATCAGTCAGTTGGACAGATAGGCAGTCAGTCTTTCAGACAGGTAATCAGTCTGTCAGGCAGTCAGAGAGGCAGATAGCCAGTCAGACATGCAGTCAGACAGGTCATCAGTTAGTTAGGCAGGTATTCAGCCCGGCATTGTGTCCGTCAGACAGACAGTATGTCAGTCAGTCGGCTACAGGGCTTCAGGCTAGAAAGCCCTATCTTCTCCCTTATCCAACACCCTATGAAGTGTGGTGGGAAAAGGGATTTATGGATTGCAGCTGGATTTCCTGCGGAGCCCTGTTGCTTTGTCTAGTGTCTAGCGGTTCATGCGTTTTCATTCACAACATGCTAGTGGTGTTTTCAAGTGTCGCTAACAGTGTCTATGTCAAATGTTGTGTAAGCCATACATTTTTTCTCACATACGCCCCCGGGGTTGTGACCCGGAAACATAGTTCTCTTCTCGGTTCCCCCCCAGTGGCCTCATTTGCATAGGGCTACAGTTATTGAGATACATCGCAGTTCAATGGAGACCCGCTCGACAAATAATCTTAAACGTGTCATATGGCTTTTGAAGCGTTATTTACGATAACAGTCGGCCCCCTAATTGGCTCATAAATGACCGAGGCGCTTGTATTCTCTTAACACACCGGCCCTCCGGTGATTTGTGATTTATAAAAAGATGAATATTTAGCAGGTCGCGGGGAAGTTTCTCCAAAGCCGGCTCAGCTTTGGTGCTGCTCGGGAGAGTGTGTTTGTTCTGACTCAAATCCAACAGCTTTACCTTGACACGAGTCCCTGATGTGGGACTCTGAGCACAGGACCACCACAGCCATCTGTCCAATCTGCTCCTGCAGGCAAATAGCAAGCAGCTTGTGTGTTTATGTTTAAAGGAGAGTGCTGCAGCCTGAACCCACTGCTGTTTCTACAAATGGACTCTTAATATCAAC
>OLKM01000189.1:249895-252395 GCA_900291075.1 Melanogrammus aeglefinus
ACGCTAGCTTGGTATGTAATAGTTAGTTGCGCCCACTCAGCGGGTTATAAGAACCAGAATGGCCCCTAGGTGCAGAACACCAATCGGAGCAGGGGGAGGCAGGGCGAAACCTCCAGTTGTCAGACAGTCACGTATCTCTCCGTGCAGTAGCGGCATCAATGACAGATTCGTTTTCTCTTTTGTTTACATCTTGGCTGAATTATTGCCGCTATTCAATTACAAGTCAATTTAACCAAATTGCTTTCATGATTTGATTTTATGATTCGGGCCTGGATCGTATCTGTGCAGACATGTGTGCTTGTGTGTGTGTTGTGTGTGTGTGTGTGTGTGTGTGTGTGTGTGTGTGTGTGTGTGTGTGTGTGTGTGTGTGTGTGTGTGTGTGTGTGTGTGTGTGTGTGTGTGTGTGTTTGTGCAGGCTTGTGGGTTTGTGTGTGCATTTGTGTCTGTGTGCTTGTGTTGTAGTAAGTGAGTGGGATTGGTGTGTGGGTATGTGAAGACAAGGGGATAAAGGTTACATGAGTATTATTTAGTGGTTAGTTGTGAAGAGAGGAAGGTTCAGTACACTAGGCTCAAGGGGAAGCTGTGTGTACACTATTAGGTGTTCAATAACACAGACGGGGAGGTGAGTGTTATAAATCCTGTTGTACAGGCTACTGAATTACTATGGCTACTATGTGTGTGTAAATGTTTTATGTTTGACTCCATCCCCCCCGGCTCCCATGACTTCATGAGAACATACATCCCATCTTAAAGACATTGTAGAGATGTGTGTGTGTGTGTGTGTGTGTGTGTGTGTGTGTGTGTGTGTGTGTGTGTGTGTGTGTGTGTGTGTGTGTGTGTGTGTGTGTGTGTGTGTGTGTGTGTGTGTGTATAGAGTATGTGTTGGTATGTGTGTGTGTGTATGGAATATGTGTTTGAATGTGTGTGTTGTGTTTTTTTGTATTTGTGTGTGTGTGCAGTGTGTGTCTGTGTCTGCAGGATTGGCGTGTTCATATGTGGAGTAAGTGTTTTTTGTGTGTGTGTGTTGCATGTGTGTTTGTATGTATGTGTGTGTGCGTATGCTTATGTGTGTGTGTGTGGGTGTGTGTGTGTGTGTGTGTGTTGTGTGTGTGTGTTGCATGTGTGTTTGTATGTATGTATGTGTGTGCATATGTGTGTGTGTGTGTGTGTGGGTGTGTGTGTGGGTGTGTGTGTATGGAGCGTGTTAGCCTCAGGCACTGATTGTTCCGGGCACCATCTGGTTCTATTGGATTCTGGCGCGTTCATTCGCTGCCCTCCTAAGAGTCCTCTGTCTCGCTGCCTTCCTCTCATCCTCCCCTCTACCTGCCCTGTTCCAGGGCCTACGCACACTCACCCACGCTACGCACACACACACCTTGCTGGAATATCAATTGACTGTATGGTTGTTGTTTTTCAGAGGACATTTAAGCGTTATGCTACAATTATTAGAGGCTAAGGCACTGGAAACAGTGCAAATAAACCATTTAAACGTAAATACAAGTATGCTGACCTAGAATGTTAACCAAAGCCATGACACTCAATATGCTTTTGCCTGTTGACAAGTAATGTCATAGAATAGCATCGTGAAACATTTTTGTGGAAACATATTGTAAGAGAAGAACGTTAATTTCCTCCAATGTAACCTTAATCATCCTCAGTCCAGCCAGCTGCAGGAGGACTTGTTGAGTCTTATAAAGTATCACCTCTGTGGTTGAACTGGTCTGTTGCTAGAGGAGCTGCTCTAGTCTGCCACCATATCATGTAGGCGGGGGGAGATGTGGTCCATGAAGGCCGGGAAAGTGCTCCTCTAGGATCTATTGTCTTGTTGGCCACAGTGGAAAGAGGCCGACCAGCGTTCCTTATGAGCCTGTTCAGCTGCAGCAACAACCATAGGTAGACACAATGTTTTGGTTTTTAGTTTGTTATTTCCTTAAATCATTATCTAGGTAGTCTTGGACAGCTATATGAGCCTCTTTGTGAGTCAATAGTGAGCCAAGTTAGCATGCTGGCACTCAATCTATTCATTATTGTCACTTTGTCTAGAAACTCATTGGGGAAACTAAGCTAACCAGACAGACAGAAAGACCGACAACAAAATGAAAAACAATCATAAATGGCGGGTTATAGATTGGATAGCCGTTTAATTGTTCTAATAACAACTGTTTTGTTATGCAATCCTCACAAAGAAACATTTTTTTAACGAGAAATCGTTAACAACTGCAGACATGTCTTTCAAATGGCCTGCACAGGGACACTCAAATACAGATTTCCTATACCCTAATGCCCTTAGCTGCTAGAAAGGCAGTCATTAAATGAATAATTGACTAAACACAAGATTATAATGTGGATGCAACAGGGTGCCGTTTCCTACTGTTCCCACTAAGAGAAGTTTGGCACCACGACCAGCCAGTAAATACTCGCTGGTGCTGTTTCAAGGCTGTTTGCCTCGTCCATGAACACACTCAGCTGTGTTTTAAAGAGCAGCCCTCATTTGTTTTTG